>PVJX010004704.1:0-92022 GCA_004027295.1 Dolichotis patagonum
CGCTCGGCGAGGGGAATAACCAGCTGAAGCCACTTCCTTATGGAGTTAGGGCTGTCCTGCCCAAATCCAACATGTCGTCCAGTCGGTTTCCCCTTTCCCGTGGGAGGGTCTTATTCTCATCACTCACCGTGTCCCCGAGAACTGCTGGACTGCCCGACCTCCGACTTCAGCGTGGCTGAGGTGGGAATTCACGGTGCCTGTGGGTGGGTCGTGTGTAGTGCCGGTCCCGGCAAGCTGCCTGCCGGGCTGTTCAGCTCCAGGCTCCGGCGGCTCAAGCCAGTTGCTTTGGCGCGGATTGCTTGTTCAGGTCGGGCGGAATTCAGGCGTCTCGAGGCGGGTGCCGCGCTCGCTGATTTTATCTTCACTAATAGTAGCCCCAGGACCTCTTGTTCGAGCGGGTTTTTGCGCTTTAGTTTCTTTCTGTGTTGTGAGAGTCTATCTCTTTCTGTTTGGGTCTCTCCAGGGTGTTTTATTCTGGCATTTGAGCTGTCTCTCTCAGAGAGGGTCTCTCTCCTGCTACCTACCAGTCCGCCATCTTGTCTCTTCTCTCCAGATTTTTTTCTATTCATTTTTGTTTCTGTTTTATATGATCATCTGTCTGCATATCCTAATTTAAGTGACATCTAACCCAATCATTTCTACTTTCCCCATAATGGAAAAAGGAAGAGAAAAACATACGTTCTTCCAATGCTCTCATAATAATCACCCAAATTATTCTTTTCTTACCATAGAGCCCCAGGTATTATCCATTTATCTGTCTCATTTTCATTGCTTTTATACAACCTTCAGTCTTTTTGCAAAGTATCCCCAACTGCTCCTTCACCTCCACTAAAAGGTCTCCACCGATACGGCAGTTCCTAGTTATCCTCAAGGGCCCCTACATAGTTGATCTTGGCCATATCCCAAATGCAACCTTTTTATCTCTTCCTCTTTGCTGATGCTGCTCATGAAATTCCAGAATGTTCCATGCTACTCAGTGCAATTTGTTCCCTGTAAGTGCTGCATGTGGCTGACGTACCTCTGAAATCTTTTCATGTCTAGGGATACTGCTGGGTTTCTCCACTCTCCAAGAGATGGTTTTCCTCCCCTTTTACATTCCTGCTATATAACCTGTCACACTGTCTTCTAAGGAGCATTCCATGGGATCTCCAAATCTTTCACAATTAGACCACTCTTGGTTGCCTGACCCTTAGAAACTGTGTGAGGCAATAAATGTCAAGTGTCTTAGGTGGCTAAATTTTTGGTAACTTGTTAAGCAACAGAAAATGAATATACTTCTATTGCGTTTTAGTTCTTACACTAACATCACATATTTATATACTTTATGTGACTAGTGTATGTCTGTGAGATCAATGACTTTTGTTTTTTTGGATTGCCTTGGTATTTCCAGCCTAGAACAATGTCTGGAATAAATGAGTAGCCGATAAAAAATGAATGAGTGAAGAGAATCTAATATTTTCACGTAAGATAAAAGTGTGTCATTTAAAGTCAGTATACATGGAGAGCTATTCAACCAGAAAGAATGATGAAATCATGTCATATACAGGAAAATGGGTGGAATTTGAGATTAAAGAGTTTTGTAAATAAGGCAGACTCCAAGTCAAAGTATGGCATTTTTGTTATATGTGGAATCTAAAAAAAGAGAAAGATAACAGTAGGAGGAAGAGTACTAGAGAAGAAGAAGGAGTGAAAGAGACCAAGGAGGAACAGATAAAGGGGATTCTGGAGTGGAAAGTATTGTGATATATCATATGCAAAGTAAACTCACCCTTAATGTATACCTACTGCACACTAATAAACACCAGCATGCAGTGGCCTAATGTTATGATCATTTGTGCTTCTGACAGGCATTAATATTTGTCATTTATTATTAAACAACTTCTGGACACTAGACCCAAGCTGAGCCAGTAAAAAATTTTCTGGATATTTGGAGTTAAAATTAAAAGAGTGAAGAAAAAAGAATCACTGTGTGACAGTCATTCTGCATCAATGTAGACAGGCTATATTGTTAACACATAACAATGAAACTCTCGGGAATTTTTAACAAAGCTCACTTTTTTCATGATATGTGTTCATTGCAGGATGGTGAGTAGACTCTAAGCAGCAAAAGCTATTGAAGGATACAGGCTCTTGAATGTTGTCATCACCTTGCCAAAGGAAACTGTGATGTTTCAGAAGAACTCACCTAAGTCATCAACAGCTCAGCTTCGAAATGGCCCACTACTTTCCCACCTGACTCATTGGGTGGAACTTCTCACATCCCCTCTACCTCTGTTTTTTCCCCCAACCACTCAACCAAAAGCAAGTTCAATCCTACCATTTATCTAGAAGGTACAAAGTAGGAACTATTTGAACAGCACCAATGGTTCCACAGTCCACCAGCATAAATTGCACAAACCATCGGCCATGTTCTGTCATGTAGCCTGTGAATCAAAGAATGATGAAACCGATGCCCAAAGCTAAGAGATAGAAGAGTTTGGCTTCTATTTCCAAGTGTTTTTTACATGCTATTTCCATTTCAAACCAAGGCCTAGGTGCATTCCTGCCTTGGACTAGGACATCAAAAGCTCTGAGGGGAAATGCTTAAACACAGATTTAAACATATGGAACACAAAGATGAAAGAAGGAAGGGGTAGCTGTTTTTTAGGATCTCACAGTCTGGTGCTGAAAACAGATAAGTGTCCTAACAGAAGAATGCAAATGGTGACATAAGAGTATAAAAAAAAGCATCACTGTATACACTTTGGAGAATTAAGGAAACCATATGAATCTTGCATCATGTGTTGAAGTTAACAGAAGGAAGAAAGAACAGCAACCTACAGAGAGAAAAACATAGCAAAAAATGATGAATTTATGAGAAACAGTGTGAGCATTCTAGAAATAACAAAGAAAGAGAAAGCCATAAAGAAAAATTCAGAGGATGCTTGAAATAATCTCTCTCAAACAAATAGCTGCAGAACCTGGCTCTGCCAAGCTGCCTTAAACAAGTTACGTAATTTCTTTGTGACTCATTTTATACAATGATTAAACGAACACAATAACATGGGGTGGCCAAAAGGACTGGAAAGATAGTTGTTGTTTTTAAAGACTGAACCTTTGGTATATTCTTTCTAGCACAGGCTTGTTACTGGATGGAGAGTCTCATGTTCCTTGATGTACTGAACAAGGATTGAACAAGATACACAGAAAAGACAGTGAAAATGTACGCTTCTTGAAGGCAGAGAAGAGGTATACTCTACAGGGACGGAGTGAGCTGGTGAACAGGCTCACAGCAGCCCCAGGATAAGGGCAAGGGGTAGTTTGTTTCCAAAATTCCTGTACTGACTTCTCCTTCATGCAAATAAGCATTGGAACAGTTGTCCTACCAAATCAAATGCTCATTTGGATTGATGCTAGATTAAACTGCCCCATGGAAAGACTCACTTGACTTCCTGCCAGATACAAATGAAATGAAAACAGCACTTTTCTGAGTGGTCCTGGAACAGTCCAGGATTCAAATGAAAGATTGAAAATACTGTTTCCTGATTGGTTCCATGTACAACGCAGTCCTCAGCAGATGTGGAGTCATTTTGGGTCCTGTGTTCTGCATATCCTTCTGCATTTTTATGACCTTTGACACATTTCACCCAGTCATTTGGCTTGATTGGCCCAGCTTTAATCTCCTATCTCAGGATTAATGAAATTAGAGACATAAATCACTTGAAGCAATACATCACAGAAGCCTATGCAAGGATTTAAAGAAATGCTACATTAGTGAATCATGTTCATGACAATTTTGCACACATTTATTAGTAAAGAGGAACACTACTTTGAACATACCACAGAATGTCATTATGATGTAGTTAGTTATTTACGTACTTGCTTATGTTTCCAGACCGTGTGCTCACTTGCTAATCTTGACCTTATGGAACTGCTGCGAGAATTAAAAATGACTTAAATCATGAGAAGCTGTTAAAACTGTGAATAGCTTTTTCTAAACTCATTAAATGTTGCATACAGCATTTAGGAAGTTGAACGTCATGACCAAAAAGGAAAAGCAATGAAGAGGTACTGGTCTACTTTCAACCACTGGCCAGATGATTGTGCCTGTCACGGAGATGTTCAACGCTAAAGGAGCAAAACTACTTTTCTGTGCGTGTGGGAGAATCACTGATGACTTGGTCTACTTGATTGCTCCTCACATTTGGGCAGCTGTCTGCTGATCATCCCCTAGGTCAGAGGTTAAGGAAACAACGCTGCAGCAACCTTTGTCTTCACCGAGTTTGGGCGTGGTGAGTTCAAAGTATCTCTGGAATAGACGTTCTTACATTACCCTCAAGCAATAAGGAAGGTCAACTAAGCGTCAATCTGTCTCGACCCGCAGGTAAGTCAAGACAGAGGGGGAGTGGGAACACAAAGATGAAAGACCCTAGAGGGGGAGTGGGGATGAGATAGGGACAAGAGACACAAAAAATGGAGACAAGACGGGATTTTGATCAAGTCTCGTTTATTGACAGGAAATGTTGGGTATATATAGGGTACAGAGAATGAGGGAGTGAAGCCTCTTGACGTCAGCAAGTACACTAGGCAACGGTGGGTAGTCTTAACCTAATATGGGGAGGCGCGTGACTTTGGGAAATAAACAAGATACGAAGAAACAGAAACTTAACTCAAAAACAAAAACTACATTGTGTCAAAACAAAAACTAAACTAGTATGATGGCTACTATTATCAAACAAAGGTCAGTCACAAGTCTCCTACAGAGGTTTTCCACATCAATCCTCCCATGTATTTGAGGAAGGGAAGAGACGTAGCATGTGGTGTAAAAAATCCGGGTAGAAGAAGGGAAGGCAGAAGACTAGCAAAGATGCCTGACAAGAAGAGGCGCATAAAGTTCAAATAAAGAGATGGAAACATCTCTGGCTCCTCTAGGCTTTCTCCGGGGGCCTGGATCACCCGCTTCAAGGTAGGATCAGCAACTCACCACAGTCACCCACCTGCCGGCCCAGTCTTGCTAACAGCAACCGCTTCCGGGAGTAGCGAGGGGCGCGGCGCAGTGGCGTCACCGGGAGGCGGGACTTCCGGCTCCGCGAGCGTCCCCCTTCTCCCGCCCTATCTCGGCGGAATTGAGCCCTACCCCGGCCGACAGGTGAGGAGCTTCTCAGGGTCTGGGGTGACTTTGCTAAGGAAGGATGGAGCCGGCCACGGTGGAGCTCCTGCGTGTCCACGGCTGCTTTCACACGGCGTGGAGATGAGGGTAATAGCGCAGCTCGGGGCTCCCCGCCGCTGGGAACCAGGCGAGCTGGTTGCGGTGGCCTGGGGCGTCCGGGTGGCGCTGGCGCGGGGCCTGAGCCCGCGGGAGCTTTACTCCAGGAGACCGGGCACAGTCTCCACGCGGCACTCAGGGTCTCGTGAGTGCGTTTCTTCTCTCCCAAGTCCAGTAGTTACTGGAATGCAGCTTAACACTGGGACTGATTATGTGAACTACAGGTCTCACCCTTTTTGGTTTTGTTTTTTATTGTTGGTTTGGGTGTTTTGGTTTGGTTTGGTTTGTTTAAGACAAGGTCTCGCCATGTAGTTGTGGCTGACCCTAAAAACTGTCTACCCCGAGCCGGCCTCGAACTCGCGGCGATCCTCCTGCTTCAACCTCCCCAAACGCTGGGATTGCAATGGCAAGCAGAAACACCGACGTGACATCCAGGATTTGGAGGCAGCTTTATTTACATCAAGGGGTGATCATTCCCACCCAGTGTTTCAGGCCCTGATCTGTGATGGTATAGTGCTTATATGAGATAAGCAGAATGGCTTGTCATTTGGGGATTGTTCATACTGTGTGCATCACAGTGACCAGCTATGCATCACACTGACCAACTGTTTCTAAGAGACAGGAGCAACCTGCACTGGAATAGGAACGATTGATTGATTACCTGGGCAACTAAGACACTGACAGGGGTGGGGTGCATTTTCTGCTACATTTCCTGCCTCTTTTAGTTTCCCCAGAAAATCTGTGCTGGGCATATTACATGTGATCTTCTGAGACAATGCCCAACTAGAATTTAGGCCTGTCTGTTTTGTAACATTGCAAGGTAGTGGTGTATACAGTGTATCTTGGATGCTCATCAAATCTTGGTCAAGTGTTTGATTGATTCTCTTGGGGCAACTGTCCATAGAGTTTAAGGTGTGTGAGGGCAGGGAAGCAAGGATTGGTAAGCAGCCTGAAACAGACACAGAAATCAAGAGGAATCGTGTGGAGCAATCCTGTAAACAATGTCCTCTGGCTTCAGTCCTGTGTGGACTGGTCAGCTCACTCTTTACAGAGAGACTTGGAGGTAAATCCGTCCAGGTAAATCTTTCCAGCAGATCTATGGCTGAATTTCTGAAACTTGTAGAGGTAGTTAATATGTGCCTGGGATATATGTGCATGCAGGAATGTCCACAGATACAGCTGGTCTTTTCACTCGTTATAAGCTGGGTTTTTAAAAAAAAATTTTTTTAGAGCTTTGTGACCTGTAGGCTGTAGATAGTTTTTATTTAATGTAGTTGTTGAGTTAACCTCTGCTATAAATGCTGGCCTGTTGTTGGTGCCAGTGATTAAGGGTGGGCCATATCTGGGGATGATTTTTTACAGCAGGACCTTACAAACTTTTCTTGTAGTCTCGGTAATCTCCCTACCTTGGGAATAGGAGGTTGGGGCTACTGACACAGACACTCAGGTCTAAGCCAGCTTGTGGTAGTCAGGGTTTGCAAAGAGAACAAGACAATATGGGACACATAGTTTATATTATTATTTATAATGGCCACCCAAGGAGTCAAATGCAAAGAAAGTACAGGGAATCTGTCCACATACTCAGACTCAAGGAGTCCTGCTGAGGGCCCAGATCCCACAGCAGCGTCCTGCATGAGTCTGCTGAAGACCTAGAGCCCATGTCTATGCCCTCTACAGTCCAGCTGGATGCCTAGAGCCCAGGATAATGACTCATGCAAGTCTGTTTCACAGATCTGTGCTAGAAAGGCCCAAAGGTCAGCAGTAAAAGCTAGAAAGTCTATGCCAGTGGGATGAAGGATCTGTGCCAGTAGGTTGAGGGTTCTGCACTGGAGCCAGTAAGCAACACTTAAAAGGACCAGGATTCCCCTGAAAGGTACCACAGCATCCTCAGCAACCACAGAGTCCCAAGCTCCTCCAACTGTGAGAACAGCTGAATTCCTACCAGGAAACCAGCATGACAAGCTTCTCCTAGAGATTGAATAGTACACCATCTTCCCCGCTGGAGAAAGTGCTAAAAACCAGAGCTCCCCCAAAGTGAACCATAGCCATTCTCAGTGACAAAATGGTCCTGAGCTCCTCTGATGATGATAACAGCCAAGTTCATATCAGGAAAGAAGCTCAACAAGCTCCCCCTGGACAGCCAATGGCAATATAGAACCAATAACACTAACTTCTCCAGATCTCCTTTTATGTTGGTAACAATTGTCAGGTGGGCCCCACACTCAACACCACGCTGATTGAGCTCAGCTAGTGTTAGGTTGACCTCCAGTTTTTAATCCACAGCATAGCTGCAGGGTACAGGTGCCAATGCAGCGGCTTGAAGAACAAATGGTGGGGGCAGATCTGGTGGCTGGGGTTGATGTTTTAGTCAGTTGGATCCCAGGAGGGGCTTAGGCCTCTGAACTGAATTATTTTTGTTTCATTGGTGGCAGGTTTCCAAACGGCAGCAGGAAATAGTTTGCTGTGCAGATCATGCCTGCAGGAGACTTTTTGGCCAAAATAGTTATGTCTAAGGTAACTATAGCATATTTATTCCACTGGACTTCATTCCTAACAGAGCTACTTTCATCTGTAAACAAGGTGTACTCAGCCTTGAGTGGGTCCATTTTTTTAGAACAGTTTATCTCAGTATAGCATGTGGCACCTGGACAGTTAGGTCTCAGTGTACAGTGAGCTTTCTTGTTAGCTTTAGCAGCTTTCTTAATCAGAAGAACAGTGGCTGTTAGTTTTTTTTCTTGTAACCAGTTTCTGCCAGATATGGTAGCAGAACTAGCAGATACAGGACCAGGCAGGTGAACCAGCAGGCTATGGGTGGCAGAAGACTGAAGCAACATATATGGAGGGCAATCACGGTGGCATTGGCAACTCAAGAGATCTTGAACTGCCTTAACAGGCAGGAGAGGTATATTTTAGCAGGTTGACAGTCTGTAGACATTTTGTAGTTTTGAAGCCTCATTTTTTCCTTTCTTGGGGGACCGTGATGGCTAGGGAGGACCTCCCCGAAAATAGTGGGAGAGTTTTTAACGCCTTATTTCAGTTGAGTCCGAATGAGCTGGGCTTTTGTCTCAGAAGTTTCCCAGTTTAAGGATCTTATGAGAGCAACTCAAGCAGAGGAAGATATCTTTTAAATCTAGAACAGTCCAACAAGGGTGTATGGGCCAGGAACCACAGAGTGCAAGGTGATGACTGTGTTGTCGACAGTACAGACATCTTGCCCAAGGTGATTAACTGTCTGCCAAGCTGATGTGTGGCTGGATGCCTGTTGGTGCTTCTCATGAATCTGACAGCAATGTGGGTGGGGCTGGTGGGAAGTCATAGTTGCCATGAGGCAACATGGTGAATTTCCAGGCCCAGAGGCATGACCTTAGTTTATACCTCTAGGAGGAGAGGTTTTTTTAAAAACTTTTAGGATTTCAGTTGTGTCTCAGGCTAATATAAGCATCATCTTCTCAGGGAACAGTCAAAGTTGAGAGTGCAGGATTAAATGAGAGAGAGGCTGACTGGCTTGGTGCAGAGGAGATGGTTCTTTCTAACTTAAAGAGGTCTCTTCCCAGAAGTCGAATGGGGACTGGCTTATACAAGAATTTCTGTTTGGTGAGATGTCCTCCTGGGCTGCAAATTTGTACCTGACAGAAAGGGCAAGAAGCAAGAGTCCCAGTTGCCATGGTGATGGTACTATGGACTCTTGGTGGCCCAGCTGAAGAAGGGAGCCTAGTCTGAGCCTGTCAGACCAATGAAAGTGTTGTCATCTGATCCAGGTTGAAGCTTTTGAGAGTTCTTATCTTTTTATTGATTTATTTTTTAATGTCCATGGTCTTTAACTCATCCAGAGGGTGTGGTTGTATATCAGTCTCAATCTTCTTATAGATATCAGCTGGGTTTTTTTTGTTGTTTTTTTTTTTTTTTTTGGTACCAGGGATCGAACTCACGACCTCACGCTTGCCAGGCAGGCGCTTAAGCCACTGAGCTAAATCCCCGGCTGTTTTTTTTTTTAAAATCAGGTGTCTGGGTAACAGTAGTTAATGGACTTCTTGCCACCCTTTGTGATGTCTCTGAGAAGTGCTCAACTATCTTGTTTCTAGGAGAGGTGACCTTTGAAATGGCCATGGCATCTCATTTGTCAGGGCTAACAGTCCGATTTTTCTCAGTCAAAATGTGGAACCCAGAAGGAACTGCTGAGAGTCATCTTTAGTGGGCGTTAGATGATGCCATCTGACCAGAACAGATATGTAAACAGAAAATTCTCTAGGAAGGACTCCTGTGACTGAATGCAGGCAATGGCTAACTGGCATTGGCTGACAAGGGTGCCAAGGCAGAATTCTCAAAAGAAGGGACTATTTTTCCTTTTTTCTTTCTTTGAGATTCAGGGAATGGTTTGGTTTCATTTTTAGCTCTGTAAAAGCCCTTCATCCTGCAGTCAAGAATTGTGGGTTTTTACTAAGTAATTCCCATCTCTGACTTCCTAGTGTGGGCTGTGTACCCTTGAACAATGGCACAACGGTAAAGGGTGGGTACCCCTCAGAGAGAGACCATTCAGATGCCTACCTGGCCACACTCCTCTCATGGACTTAGGGACAACTTCGCTAAGGAGGATGATATAATGCTGTATGTCAGTCACCACAGAACCACAGCCAAAGGCCCAATCAGCCACCACCACCAGTGCTTCCCAGTCTTGGTGCACAGACAGAGCAGCCTATTGCTTACACTGTCCAGTCCACTCAGTCACACATTCATTCAGCAGCACTCAGAGGTTACACATTTTAATCCCCCTTCTCTTGAGGGGAACAAGAGTTGATCAAGCTCTTCTGCTGAAACTGAGCAGGACTGACAGACTAACTGGGGTGCCCCCAGGGGTCTCACCAGAATCAGGCAGGCAGACAGACAGACAGATTGTATCGTCTTACCTTTGGGGTCCAATGGGAGCTAGAAATCCTCTGGATCTCTGAGGAGACTCAAGAAATCTTAAGGGCATGTTTTCCTCTTGGGACCTAGAGAGGTGCATGCTCCATCCATGAGCACCACAACCAGTGACTAAACAGGTCAGCATGGTCTGTCTTCCAGGCCAGTGCACCAGATGCAACAGCAAGCAGAAACACCAAAGTGACAGCCAGGATCTGGAGGCAGATTTATTTACATCAAGGGGTGATCACTCCCACTATATCAAACCCTGATCCCTGGTGGTCTAGGGCTTATACAAGAGAAGCAAGCAGAATGGCTTGTCAGTTGGAGATTGGTTTATACAGTGTGCGTCACAGTGACCAACTCTGCGTCACAGTGACCGGCTGTTTCTAAGAGATGTGAGCAGCTGGAACTGGAACAGGAACTATTACCTGGGCAACTAACAAACTGAAGTGTACTGGTGGGGTGGGGGGCATTTTCTGCTACAGGATTACAGATGTGTGCCCCTACACCTGGCACCCTTTTAGTTCTGAGAACACGTCTCTTGGGGGAAGGAGATGTAACAAAAGAGACTCAGAAAGATTTAGAAAAATCTCCAGGTTTTATTCACAAAGATTTGTTTAAAAGGAAAACACACAAAGTCAGAGTGTGTGATGTCTCTATTGTTGATTGTTTTCCCAATATTCTACTTGAAGTGAAAGGCCTGACGTCCTCCATGTCTACTCCTCTCAGCCAAGGCAACAAGCAGAATTTTTGTAAAATGTCACGTTTTAATATTTTGTTCTTTTTAATCTTCAAATTAAGTGGCTTCCTTTTATTCTGATTAAAAGATTGATCTTTCAGCATTTTTTCACTTTTAATGTGGCCACAATATATTAAGGCTAAGTAATTCTAGAAAAAGAGAATCAACATATTATTTTAATGAGTGTATTTAATATGCAATAGACAACTTTGTACAACTCGTGAAATTCTTGACTTCAATCTCAAGAGGCTGAAAGCCGCTTTCTGTCTCATTAAAAACATTTATTTTATGTATTTCTTTTGGTTTGTGATTATAATAGTTTGATGTAATAATTGATGCATTACAGCCAGCAAAGGAGTTAAGGGAAAAGTTGTATTTTTCAAGCAAATTAATTCAGCAAGTTCATGAGTGTAATGTGTGCTGTATTTTTGTATTTCCTCAGCAGTAGGAATGGGCTTTATATTCATCATGTTATATAAATTTGATTTTCTCATCCATTTGCACAGGCTGAGAATAATCTCATAGGTTAGTGTGCATTCATACAGCAACATCAGGGGAAATGTGAAACTTGTAAAAAAAATTCCAAAAGTTGGAAAATTGTTGGTCTCGTGTCCATTTACCTAGTAGGAGCTTAGAAGATCATACATATTATCAGTGTAACATACATTATACTTACTGTACTTGGAATTTCTCCTACAACATTGTGCAGAGCTTTTTTTTTTAAATTCTTAATTCTACATAAAATGTTTAAGTACTGTGATAGGTGACTGGAAAATAATGGGATAGGAGTCTGAAGTCTATACACTTGATTTTTTTCCACTTTAAGTGTACGACTTTGAACAAAGAGTACTTAAAATCTTTGATTTTCCATTTCTTATTCTGTTCACTGTACTGCCTACTGGTTACGGTTCAATGAGAAAGGGTGTGAATGTCCTTTGCAAGTGAAACAAACAGTGCAAAAGAAGTTTTTGTTATCAATGGTGACATCGTCAAGACACACAAAACAGTTGTTTCTACTGGTGTGTTATTCTGGAGAAAAATGGGATGGCTACAGTTACATGGGAATGCATGAAGGACTATTTAGGCATCTACTGGACATGCTCACTTGTAGCTGCCTGTTCTGAAATTCACAGGGCACTGTTTGTTATGAATACAGATTTTTCCACTTTTTTACCTCTTACCACAAGTTACAATTAAATAAATACATGTATAATTAGAATTTTTAATTCTTTATAATACTTTTTGGTTTTGAAATAATTGTAGATTTATACAAAGTTTGAAGGAAAAAGATAACTGTGCATGGAGGTCTCAGAGCTCCTTTCAGCCCGCTTCCCTCAGTAGTAACATCTTGAATAACAGTAGTGCAGTTTCAAGACCAGGAAAAGACATTGAACCAGTCAAGAAAGGCTGTTGGGATTCCAGCTTTACAACAGTCATCTCTGTGCGCACAGCTCTGTGAGACTGTCACATGTGTAGTTTCCTGTGTGCTCCAGTACAGTCAAGATCCAGACATTATTATGCTGCTGCTGTAGCATCACAGCCATCTTGACCTACCCCACAGAAAGCCAAGACTTGGGAAAGGTCAATCTGTCTCTATCATTCTGTCATTTCAAGAAAACTGTATGAGCCTGAAAAGGCCAACTTAGTGAGACCCTGTCTCTAAATAAAAAATAGGCTCAGGTTATAACTCCATGCAAAAAGGCCCTAGTTTCCATCCCTAGTACTTTAAGAAAAAAAAAAAGTTGCGTAAGTAGACTCATACAGTGTGTAACTTTTAGAGATGACTTTTTTTCACTCAGCTTAATTCCTCTGAGATCCATCCCAGTTGTGTGTATCAATCATCTGTTCCTTTTTCAGTGCTGAGTAGTGTTCTGTGGAATGAGTGGCCTATGCTTGAACCACTTGCTGAAAGACATTGAGTTGTGGTTTGTTTGGGGCTCTGTTGAACAGAGCTGCCATGAACCTTTGTATGAGTTTTTGAGTGAACAAAGATTTTATTTCTGGGGGTTAAATTTCTATTCTATAGTAAGTGTGTGTGTGTGACAGCTCTTCTTGTTTGTTTGTATTTTGAGACAAGGTCTCAGAATAGTGGCTTTGAACTCACTGTGTGGCCAGGCTGGCCACAAACTCATGGCAATCCTCCCACCTCGCCTCCAAGTGCTGGAATTACAGTTATGTGCTATGATGACCAGCAGACAGGACTTCTTTAGTTTGTTGAATTATATTGGTTGATTTTTATTGCTGAAAATATCTGGAATACATTTCACTTAATTGTGGCATATAATTCTGTTTATACTTTGCTGTGTTCTGTTTACTAATATTTTGTTAAGAGACAGCTATTAGAGGTACGGAGTATAAGTTTCTTTTTTGCACTTTTTTGTCTGATTTTGGTAGTGAAGTAATAGTATTCTACAAGGTCTTTAGTGATAACTGCTACTTCACTTTTTATATTAGTAATTTGATATTAGTATCTCACTTTTTACCTTTTTTTGGTGACAGTTAATTGATAAATAGAACTAGCTTTGTTTAATTGATTTTTCTCTACTTCTTATTTTCAGTTTCGCTGATTTTTACTCTTTATTTTCTTCCTTCTGCTTACTTTGTTTACTTTGCACTTTCCCCCCAATTCTGTGATTATTATTTAAACCTTTCCTTATTTGTAACATAAGCAGCTAGTGATTTGCTTCTCTGTGTTGTATTAGTTGCATCTCATAAGTTTTGTCATCTTGTAGTTTTATTTTCATGCAAATGAGTTCTATATGGTTTTGAAATTTTCTTTGAAACTTCCCTTTTTGGCTTAGGAAATGTGTAGGAATGTGTTCTTTGGTTTCCAAGAATTTGGAATTTGTTTTTATGTTACTGGTTTCTATTTTTGTTCTGCAATGATGATAACAAATTAAGTTGTATGATTCTAGTTCTTAATTTGTTTGCTTTTTGACTGAGGATGTGATGTAGGTTAGCAAGTGTTCCACACAAGCTTGAAAGACATCCATATTCTGCTTCTGTTGGGCACAGAGCTCTTTACCTGTTACATCCTGTTAGCTGACAGTATTCTACTCTTTCATGGTTTTTTGGTTATATGTTTAGTAGTTCTTTTTATTGCCAAGAGTTCCAACTGTAATTGTTGATTTTTCTCCTTTCAACTTTTTTGGTTTAGTTTCATGTATTTTGAATCTTGTTATTTGATGCATATACTTTATCTTAGTTACTTTTCTCTCATTGCTGAGACAAAGCACCCAAAGTTAAAGGAGGAAAGGTTTATTTAGCTCACAGTCTGTAGAGGTTTCAGTCCCCTGTTGGCTGGGTCCCAGACAGGGTGGCGTGGCTGAGGGGCAGTAGTTCATGAGGTGGCAGAAGATATCAAAAACAATAAGAGGAAAAGAGAGACACTTTTTTCTGTCCCTTACATTGTATGCAGGCTGCTTGCCCTAGAGCAGGGGTAGTACTCAAGCCCTTAATCCCAGCATTCGACCATGAATCAATCACAAACTAGCTTCAGCTATCTCTGAAAAGTGCCCTCCCGTGACAACATAAGACTTTGAGAGGACATCTGGACATAAATCATAATGTGTATCTAATGTATTTCCTTTTTTTAAATAGGTTTGTATCATCTTAATGGAGTAACTAAACCTTTTATTGCAAAGCATCCCTCTTTGTCAGTAATTTCTTTGTTCACTTTATCTTATATTAATATAGCCATCCTTTTAAAAAATAGTGTTAGCATGACATTTCTATCCTTTTATTTTTCTGCCCACCAGTGTCATGTTTGAAGTGAGTTTCTTGTAGATCGTGTAGTATTTAATCTGTTCTGGCAATCTTTTGACTGATATGTTTTGATCTTTCTTTTTTTTAATTTAAGAGAAAAAAGACAGAAAAGTAAAACAAAAAGCAAAAGAGACAAACAACAACAAACCCAAAACATTAACAGTATAGGTTTTCAAAACAAGGTGCTAGGAATTTAATGATGGTTATAATACTGTATATTGTTACCTTCAAAAAGGTTGCTTAGATTACTGGATATAGACATGTAAAATTGATGACTCTACTATTGATTAATTGTATTAGTTCTTAGCTCATGTCTTTTTAAGTAGTAATGATATATTAGGATTTACATTCATCATTTTTTTCTGTTTATTTCCTCTATTTTTCATTTGTTTCTCTTGTCTTGCCTTCCTGTAGATTATGTAAATATTTTTATATTTCTATTGACTTAAAGTGTTTTTGATTATATTAGCATACTTTTCAAGTAGTTGCACTAGGTATAATAGTATTCATAATGAGTTGCCATTGCCTATTTGCATTGACTTTTGCCACTTCGAGTGAAGTATAAAAACTTCATTTCTATTTAACTTCTTTTATCCTTTACATTTTTTAAATATAATCATCATATTCCCTATTACATACATTAGTGCCCCCCTTATGCATAGGGGTATTTTTCACATCACCTCCTACTATAAATGCCCCAAAAGTCCATAATACTGAACGTTACACATACTATATTTTTCCCTATACATACATGCCTATGATTAAGTAAAATAAGAGTTACTTTAACACAAGCACTATGATACCACTCTGATACCTGTGATGGCTACTAAGTGACTAATAGGCAGGCAGCATATACATCATGGATTCACTGGAAAAAAGACTGATTTCCTGGGCAGAATCAAATGAGATAGAACCAGATTTCATTATGCTGCTCAGAATGGTGCAAATGTAAAATAGACACCATAGATATGATACAGATATGAGGTTTATGTCAGTGTCTGAAATTTCCATTTAATATTTTCAGACCTTTGTTGACCATGATTAACTGAAACTAAGAAAAGCAAAACCATGGGTGAGGGGTCATTACTATGTATCTGGAAGAACCACAACACTATTATACATAGAGTACTACATCAGATATTGTTATAACTTTAGTCATCAGATATGATGTAAGAAATACCTAAGAAAACTAGTCCACTATATTTATCACTATTTTTACTCACTCCATTGTTATTCTTTACTGCAGTTAAACCTTCTCATCATTTTCTTTCTGTTTGAACTTCCTTTTGAGAAGATTCTAAAGAGATGTCTGTTAGTGACCAATTATTTTAGTTTTCTGCTGAGAATGTCTTTTTTTTCCCCTCACCTTTGGTCTTTAAAGATGGTCTTGTCTGATATGGAATTAATGCTTGCCAGTTCTCCTTCAATACTGAAAACTGTTATATATTATATATAACTATTATATATTATGTATCTGACCATAGTTTCCAATGAGGAATCTGATGACTCTCAAATTGTTTCTGTTAGAGGTAATCATTATTTCTTTCTAGTTGCTTTTAAGGTTTCTTTGGGTTGTTTTTAGCTTTACAAATTTTGACTATGACATTTCTTATATTTCTTTAGATTTGTGCTACTTGGAATTTTCTCAGCTTCTTGAATCTGTAGATTTATGTCTTTTACCAAATTTGAAACTTTGCAGCCATTATTTCTTTAAATATCCTTTTAAGCCTGCTGCTTTTTCTTCTTCTTTGGGAACTTTGATTGTAAATGTATTAGATCATTTGTTGTGGTTTGAGAGTCTCTGGGAATGGCTTGTGGAGAGAGTTTGAAAAGGTCGAGATGTCACCTGAAAGAGTAGAGCTGGAATGCCTTAGGCTGTTCTGTATGGGAGATTCTGGGCAGAGCTCAAAAGACCAGAAGGCTGATAGAACTCATGCCAGTAAAGACCAGGTTTGGGAGGTTTCTGCTGTGAAAAGGGACTGCATTGGTTGTCAGCTGCAGATACTGTATGTTATGGCTTGGCAAAAAGTTTGTATTTTGTTTGTGTCCAGAGACTTTGCCTGAGACTAAGATTAAGGGTGGTGGACTAAGTAATCTGGTAGAAGAAATTTCAAGGCAGTCAAATGTCGAGGCAGTGGCATGGCTATTGCTGGGGGCTTTTAGCCAGATGTATGTTGCCAATCAAGTGCAAAGAGCCCAGCAGAATGATTTAAAATGTGAGTTTGGCCAATATGGTAGCTCCACTAAGACTGTGGACTGCATAGGTAGAACTGAGGAGATCTGGATTGCTGAGAAGAAACCGGAGAATACAGAAGATGGCCTGAGGGTATCGCAAATAGCAAGTCTCCACCCTTTGCAGCCTCAAAACTGCAAAACTGAAAGACTTTGCTTTGAGGGGAAAGCCACAGGGCGCCACATTCCAGAATGGTGGCAGCATAAAAAATTCATTCCTCACAATCAGGTTCAGAGTGCCCAGCGATCCGGGCATTCGACGCCTACAGCCAAGAGAGAGGAAAGCCTGGCTAATGCTCCAACTGTCAGCAGACCTCAGCATCGTCCACGTGGTGCTGGTTTTAGGCTCATGCAGAATGCATGAGTTCTGAGGTTAAGGCAGCTTCCACCTCAATTAGGAGGCCAAGCGGTGTGCCCCTGTGAGGGCAATATGTTAAGCTGTGAGCATAAAGCCAAAGGTACAGTGGAAAACCCTGAAATTTAGAAAAGCCAGGAACATGGATCATCTAAGGAAACCTGCAAGGAAGGAGCAAAGCCAGCCCAAGAGAGAAGCCTTGGGATCTGTAACTACCAGAAGTGCTGTAGGGGTGAGGTCTCGCAAGCCCTTTGGAGTTCACAATTGCCACAGATTGCTTCAGATGCTGGACGTGCAACTACAGGACTTACTGTTTGTCCTGCTGAATTTTGGACTTGCTTTTGACCCAATCCTTTGTATCCTACTGTTTGTAACTTGGAATGAAAATGTTTATCTTGTGCCATTTAACGTTGGAAGTGTTTAACTACTTTCTTTTGTACAGGGAGTTGCAGCTAAGAGTTTGACTTCCATCTCGGGGGAGAATTGGGCCTTAGATTTTTCAGCAATGCTGAAACTGTTAGGACTTGGGCAGCTTTTAGAGATAGACTAAATGTCTTTTACCTAAAGGATTGCACATGAGTCTTTGGGGACTGGGACAAAAGGTTAAGATTGTAATGTAATATAATGTTGATATACTTAATGCTGGTTACTAAGGATTGTTAAACCTATGCCATAATGTTCCCGGTTGTGAAATGCTAAGAATAAGCATGTCTTTGTATCTGGAGACTGATTTAAAGAAATGTGTCTGGTTGCCGAGTTGACAAGGGGTGGATTATTATAGTTGAAACATTGTGTCAGCTTAAGAGAAATTTAGCTAAGTGACTCAGCAGCTCTGCATCCTGGGCTGTAGAGGACAAGCTGTTTCCCCTCTAGGATGTTGTTCATTGTGTCAATTTGAGCCATCAGAAGTTTAATTAAGTGATTCAGCAGGGGGCCAGGGTCCTTACTTTGTAGCAGACTTGCTCTTTTCCCCTCCTTTTGCTCTTTTGGTCTTCTGTTACTTGTAGTGTTGTCCTGGTTCCACAAAACCCTGTCTTGGAGCCAGCTGATTATGGACTGAAACCTCCACAAACTGTGAGCTAAGTAAACCTTAATTTTGGGCCTCAGGTATTTTGTCCCAGCAATGAGAGAAAATAACCAAGACCGATTGGTATTGCTTCTTAAGCATTTCAACTGCACCAGGAATTATGAATTCTATATTTAGTAGAGATAGGTCTTCTAAGATCTTGTACCATTTTGTATCATTTTCTTAGAACTTTGCCATGTCAAATGTATTGACATAAGATTGTTCATACTATTCTTTTATTGTCTCTTGGTGCCTGTAGAATCTGGAGAGGTGTTCTTTTTTTCATTTTTTACTTTGGTTACTCGGCCTTCTGTTTTTTTCTTAATGAAACTTTTTAGAGATCTACTTATTTGTAAGTCTTTCCAAAGTACAAACTTTGGGGTTTATCCTCTGTAATATAAGCTTGCTTCATCTGATTGATTTTTAAATTTTTATTGTTTTTTCTATTTTCTTTATTTGCATTTAACTGTCTTTCACATTTCTTAACCCAGATGTTTAGTTACTTGATTTTCATCTCTTTTTTTAAATATGTACATCTTAAGACCAAATTTTCCTACCTTCGTGTTTTTATTTATATTCCATATGTTATGATACACCATTTTTTAATTCTGTTTTACTTGTTTGCTTTTATATCATATTGTGAAATTCCTCTTCTGTAAGCTTGTTTCACACTCTTACCCAGTTCTTTTAGTGGCTGCTAATGCTTGCCCCTGATACTGGGGCTAGGACCCAGGGCCTTCACAGTGAGCTAAATCCTGAGCCCTTCTAGAATTGTTATTCTGAGACAGTCTCGGTGTGCTGCTCAGACAGGGCTCGAGCATGCAGCCCTCCTCCTCCTCCTCCTCCTTGATTGCTGGCACTACAGCTGAGTGTATAAAAATAGTTTCTCTGGTTTTCTAATTGTTCTCCATGGATTATTTGAAAGCAAGCTAATCTGCTCTTGATAAAACAGGTTCAGACATAATTTTAATATATGCTTTAAATTAAGAAAAATCCTCTAATTAGAAACAACTTCCAGGCTTACTTGCAGTTTATTTGCTAAACATTTAATATATGTAGATAACTAGCATGTTCAAAAAGCAAAAACACCTTGAAATAGAGCTTCAGTTGACTTTTTTGTATATATGCATATATTGTTTTCATATTAGTTAGAAATATTGTGTCTCTGCTACAAGCCATTAAAATTTTAATCTATACTTGTCTGATTGACAAATATTTTATATAAAGTTCTGATACTTGTGCCCAGGAATAGCACTAGTTAATTGTCATCTAAGGCTTAGAACCACAAAAAGAGTTGCTCTGTTCTGTGTTGTGATGTGACAACACAGTCCTCAAAATTACCCACTTTATATATACGATAAGTAATACAGGTTATTATTAGCTTTGTTCGTCCTTTATGTTTTTTAAAGAACACAGTCTTACCACTTTTTCAAGTTTAGTGTAATTTGATCGAAGTCCTACGTGGAAAAAGCAAAATTCTTACTTAAATAACTAAAATAAAATGCAGGCACTATTTGGACCCTGAAACTGAATGAGATACAGTTATAATTCCACTTCAGACATTTTTATTTATAAGTTCAGCCTTATTCTCATTGACTGTATTATAAAAACTTTATAGTATATACAAATTTACATTATAAACATAAATAACAAATATTATAGATTTGAATCTGTTAAGATAATACTTTATTCTAACCAGATGGTGATTTTCTGCCTTAAATATTGAAATATATACAGATAAAATTAGAAAACAAATAATGTGAATCAATGTCTCTCTTTTTGAAAACAGGCTTGCCTGAATTGCACAAATTATTGTACACTTGCTGTTTATCTGGCCTAGATCTTGACACTTATCAAACTGATTGCATTCAGTGTCACTTATAGGCTGAGTCTAAAGGTGGAGCCATCACTCTTTTTTTGTTGTTGTTGTTTTGGTTTTTTTTTTGGTCCCGGGGATCGAACTCATGACTTCACGCTTGCCAGGCAGGCGCTTAAGCCACTGAGCTAAATCCCCAGCCATCACTCTTGAAATATATAGTTACAACAGATTGTTCTTATCACACTGACGCTGGACAGGCTCTGGCAGAAAGGAATTGCAGTGGTTCCTTAGGTAAGGAAGAGGGGAAATTCTCACACCTCAAGTTTTTCTTTTGCTTCCTTTATATGGATATGTGGGAGTCAGAAATTGTAAGAGTAGAAGAAAAGGAAGGATGCTTTAGAAATATATATGTTAAGTGCATGTATCTCGGTTGTATTTTATTTATTTATTTGTATTTTTTGAGACAGGGTCTTGCTCACATTGTAACTCAGGCTGGTCGTGAACGCACAGTGATTCTCCCACTCAGCCTCCTGAGTACTGGCACTACAGGCGTGCGCCACCATGCCAAGCTTTCTTAGTTGTATTTTATTTGAGGTATTTTACAATTGTGTTTGTTTTTTTTTAAATTTCTTATAGATTGTGCTTGATTTTCATACCTACTTGAATTTGCATTCATTTTTGTGGATAATCAAAAACCTCAAGATGTCATTTACTTGAAGTTGAGTATTTATGAATTTGAATATATTTAATAATTTTGAATTCCCCTCCCTTGAAAGTGTTCAGCATGGCCAATACCTTCAAAGTATGCATTCTAAATCAATAGCATATGTGTAGTTACATCTAATATTGTTTCTAACATATTATAATGTCTGAAGACCTTTATAAAAATACCATATGATAGTTTTCAAGACCAGAAGCTTTAGTTACATTTATTAGTGAAAACTAAAAATTTATCAAGTGGTGATACTTTAATTTAGTCAATAGATTTTTGAGTCAAGAGTAGTTCTTACTTTTTAAGTGAAAATTTTCCATTTTCCATAATAATAAGAAATAATATTAAGAAAAATCAGCTTTGGATTTCAGATTCAGCATGGAGTTTAGAATATATTTCATCTTCCTCCCTAAATTCCCTAAAATGACAGTAAGAATAATAAACAGAAAATGCAGAGGCAACAGAAAATGAGACTAGAGAGGTGATATCTTAGAAATGTTAGGAAGCAAATGGATAAACTATCATCAATTTAGAGCACAAATCTTGGTAGAACATAATATTTTATGATAGCATTGAACTACAGGGAACTTAGTCCCTTATATGGGGTCATTAGGTAATTTTTAGTATGAATATAATGTTTTAGAATTCATTCAACCATTCCTCCATTAATGATGATTTAGGTTCTTTGGTTTTCAAATGTTATAAATAGCATTCCGTGCATTAGTCTACCAAAAATATGTTAAATTTTTGTAATCAGTTCCTCAAAATAATAAATCAAAGGGAATGCCTTTTATGGATATTGACCCATGGGAGCCAGATTGCTTCCCAAAGGCTGTTGTCACTGTTACCATCAAGGTGTAGAGTTTCCCATTTCACTGTATCCTAACCAGCATTGCATTTACCTTAAGAGCTTCAGTCTGGGAAGAAACAGGTAGTGCTTTCTGGAGGTTTCTTGACTGCATCATGTAAGCAAATAAGCAGGCTCCTTTTACCTCTGCTGATTTAAAATAAAAACAAGCGCTTTATCTTCACCTGATATGCTCAAGGAAGGTTTTATGAAGCAGGTACATCAGTCAGGATCAAAGGAGAAGACAGAAACTACACAGTAATTTAAATGGTCAGTTTAATATAAAGAATAAGCTATAGTAAGAGAAAAGCAATAAAATTATTATGTAAAGAGAACTCTAACAGGTACCCTTGGGCTGAAGGAAAGTAACCAATGCAGATCAAATTGAGAGCTCAGTTCTTTTGAAGGTGTGGTTGCCTAAGCTTTATGCTGGTACACATGGCTGTGACCGCTGGTAAGCTAAGACTGTTGGGAAAGTGTGCAGAGGGCCCCCGGAGGCTGCCGCAGGTGCTAGCCCTGGCGTTGGGAGGCCCTTGAGGGCCTCGAGATACCGGTGAGTTGAAGCTGGTTGTTGAGTACAAAGGAAACTGGAGCACCACAGTAAGTGCTGCTGGAATTGCCAGTGAGAAAGGAGCCTCCCTATGCCTGCAGCCTGGAACACTGTGGGGTTTAGAGCTCCGCAGTTCCCGGCTGCTGTGTGGGACCCAGCTCAGGTGCCTGGCTAGCAGAGTTTCCAGTACGTGCGGGAGAGCAGAGAGTAGAGAATGGGGAGAAATACCGGGTCTGGGTCTGGTTGTAGCGCTGTGCTGCCTGAGTAGAGAGCTGAAGAAAGAAAGCACACAGATAGATGGAGGCACCTAGGACTACAGCAGAGCTTTTCAGCCTCGCCGTTGTGGACATTTAGGGCTAGACGTTTGTTTGTTGTTGGGATGTGTTCAGTGTACTGTGGGGTGTTTAGAGGCACCCTTGGTCTGTAATCGCTCTATGCTTGTAGTTCCTCCCAGCTGTGATAATGAAAGATAGCTCCAGGTATTACCAGTGTACTCTGCAGGAAAATCGCTTCTACCTAGAAACTGCTTGGCTACGGACATTTCATAGCCTGAGCAGCAGAGGAGAAAAGATGTGCAGGTTCTCTAGAAATCTTCAGAGAAAACTCTTTCCTGCTGCGGCCTCTTTCCAGCCCACTATAGTAATAGGTTTTGATATCATGTCTGCTGACAAAAGAAAAATGTGTTAAAGACCCAGATTCACGTTCTGAAACAATGAAGGTAGTGAGAGAAAAATGTGATGCAGCGAGGCAATCGGTTGACAACTGGTAACATGAGAGAAAGTGTTGTGGGGGTGGTTGAGGAAATATAAGCAAAATTATGAGTAAAAGAGCATGAGGGCACTCAGAAAAAGAGGACTAGGTTGATGTGAAGTCAAATAAGAGGGGAAAAAGGTAGAAAGATACTTAGAGTTTGGATTCAGGGTGGGAGGACTTTGAATTATGGAAGATAGTTGAAAAGAAATATACACTGTTGAAGGTTTTGGACTTAGTGTTATTGATAGACAGGAGGGCAGACTCAGACATCCTAGATTATTCAGGAAATTGTTCATGTTGCTACCTTCTGTTCTATTTTTTTCCACCTATCTATTCCAGAGTTTAGTAATATAGTATTTTAGTATAATGTATAAGAATATCCATGGAATTTGGGGCTATAGGGGACTAGTAGAAATGAAACCATAAACAAGTTCACTCTCTGCCTCTCCTGGGGAGAATAAAAGAACACGCCATAACTTCCCACTTTTTTGTGGGCCTTCGCTAAGTAAAAGGTAGGGAGAAGACCTGGTCTCAGTGGTGAAGCACAGAGCTCTAAGAGAATTCTACTACAGGGAAATGAAGTTTTTTTCATGTTTATTATGGTTTATGTACAGATGTCCCCCAAACGCCTCACGCATTCAGAGGTGGAGCCTTTTTAAAAAGGTTATTTAGATGAAGGGAATATTACAGCTGATTTGCTGCTAGGTGGCAAGTGATCGGCTGGGGCACATCACCAGCAGTGTGGTCTAGAGGAGTATAGATCCCTTCCTAGGTCTTCACTCTCCTTGCTTCCTGGCCACCAGGAAATGGCAGCTTTGGTTTGCCCTTGCATCATGCTGCCAACCATGCAAGGTCTGAAACTTACAAAACATAAAGTAAAATAAACCTGTCTTCCTTGAAGTTGCTCATTTGGGTATTTCATCCCCCATCAAGGAAAATGACTAAGGCAGATTTGAGTATCAGAGAAGAGGGGTCATTGCTGTGACTGTTACTAACCATGTGGTTCAAAGCTTTTGGAACCAGTTCACAGGAAGAGTTTGGACAGGTTTTGTGATACCAGCTGGAGAAGCTCTAGAATGCTATAAACTGAGCTTGATGGGAGACATTGGTCAGAGCTCAGAAGACCAGAATGTCATCAGAAATGCAGGCTCAGGAGGTGTTAGTTGGAAACAAGGACTCCAGTGGTAGTTACACTCCAGACCATGTACATTATGCTCCAGCAGAAAAATTGTCTACATTTTGCTTGTATCCTGAGACTTTGTGGGAGACTAAGGGTGGAGGACTAATTAATTTGGCAGACAATTTCAAAGCAGCTCAATATTCAGACTGTGGCATGGGTATTGTTGGGCCAGGTTTATTCTAAAAATCAAGAGTAGATGACAGAGCTGAATGATTACAAAAGTTTATGTTAGGCCAGAAAGGAATCTCTCTGGTAAAGTTGGGGTCTACAAAGTTGGAGCCAGAGGAGAGTTTGGTTTCTGAAAAGATTAATATTAGAAGTAAGCCAAGTACTTTGGATCAGGACTATAGGAAATATGGCTTGAGGACATCAAAGAACCAGCAAGGCTCCACCTTTTGCAGGCTCAAAATTGTAAAAGTGAAGACAGCCCTAGAGCACCCTGCTGAAGAATGGTTTCCTAGGGACGGAAACCTTTCATAGTTCCCAAGATTCACTTCATAGTGCTCGGCTATCCAGACACTCAAAGACCTCTGTAGCCACCATTCAGACGGGCCTGGCTGCTGCTTAAGCTGGTGGCAGACTTTGCATTGTCCACGTAGTGCTGGTTTTATAGGCGTGCAGAATTCAGGAGTCATGAAGTCAGAGAGACTTCTACCCCTCTTTGAGAAAGCTTGGGCGGCCAGGCAGTATGCCCCCATGAAGGCAGTATATGAAGCTATGAGATTGAAGCCAAAAATGCACTGGAGATCAAGGGAAGTTGGAGAAGCGAGGAACATGCAAAGTTGCAGGTAGTGAGAGGAGCTTCCCGGAGAGAAGCCTTATGGGGTGCAACCAGCAGTGTTGTAGGGGCAGAGCTCCCCAAGACATTTGGAGCTCACATTTCACCACTACTTACTTGCCCCAGGCATTAACATAGAGTTACAGGATATAAAGTTCAGCCTTGCTTTGATCCCATTCCCTTATATCTCCCTGTTTCTCCCTTTTGGAATGGAAATGTTTATTCTCTGCCATTCTATGTCGGTAATGTTTAACTTTGTTTTGATTTTTACAAGGGCTAAAGCTGAGTTTGCTTTGAGTCTCAAAGGAGACCTCAGGCTTGGACTTTTCAGCAGTGCCAAAACTGTTAAGACTTTGAATATTTTTAGGCATGCACTAAATGTATTTTGTATAAAGAGATGCATATATCTACATAAAGATATGCATATGGGCAGGGGCAGAATGTTGTGGCTTGTATCTTGCATGTCCCTTGAAAGCCTTGCATGCACAGATGGGGCTTGGGAAGGTGGTTAGATTATGGGGGCATTATAGCTGGCTTTACCTTCGGTGGTGTCTGTTGTGTCAGGCATATCACTGGATGTGCGCCCTGAAGGGTTCATCTCCCTGCTCGTTGGCCCTTTAACTCTCAGTTTCCGGACCACCATGAGATGAGCAGCTTTGCTCCGCCCAGCCCCTTCCAATATGTAACTGATCGCACAAGGACTAAGACTTGTGAAATGTGACCCAAAACAAACCTGTTCTCTTAGGCTGCAGGTATTTTGTCCCAGCAATGAGGAAGGTAAATAAGACAGTGATCATTGTCAGTTCAGCCTGGAGAGGGGAGCTATGGAAAGGCAATCTGATTTTGATTCAGACTCCTCTTTGTTCTTTTGTTTTGCAAAGATGTGATATGTGATTCCCTATTTCTAAGTAAATATACTTCTGATTTGTCTGATCTTTTAACCCTATAATCCAGAACAGTTGAATAGTCCTATATCTTCTGTGTTCTGTGGCATTCCCTTCTAGATATTTTGAAATTTACCTTTTTTATTCTGCAATATTAGTTTTTATTTAAAGTTTTACATTTAATGACTCTTCATACTACTTTTCTCCCTTTATTTAGAAATGGACTCAAAAACTGAGGAAGACATTCCTCTGCGTGAGGAATTCTTGCTGTGTGGTGGAGTTGAAACACAGGTTATAAAATGTGGTCCCTGGACTGATCTAATTGACAATCAAAATGTAAGCAGACCTAAGGTGCTAATTTGCATCATTACTGGTAAGTATAAAAGTTTGGATCAGAAGACTATACAGATACTCTTAGCCATTTCTGATTTTACATTACTCAACCCATTAGTAATAGGAACCTTTAAAATTTTTGTGCTTTTTGATTTCTGTCTGCGTTTATGTTATGTGATATATTATGTGATTATATGGGGGCTGCATTTGGAATCTACCATATACGTGATTTTATAATTGACTTTTGAATTTTTCCATATTTTTAGAACTGTATCAATATTTTTAACAATTTTTATTAAGTTTATTAACAATTATTAAGTTTGTGTATACAGAATGCTCACATTTATTATAAGGAATTTGTAGTGTATGTGATATAACTTGATTCCTTTTTTTTTTTTTTTCCTATTCTCTTATCCTCCCTTCGAGCCCTTTTCTCCTCTCTATTTACAAAAGCTTTGTTTCTATATTTTGGTCTTTTCTCATCATTTTTTTTCTTTTCCCTTCCTTCTTTTCCCCCTCCCTACCTCCCTTCCCCATTTGAGCATTTTCTTCCTGTTTCACAATATGTATTTTGATCCTTATTTATACTTTTGGTTTCTCATATCAGAAAATCATGTAGTATTTACATATCTGTGTCTGATTTATTTCACTTAAGAGAATGGCCTCAAGGTACATCCATTTAGCTAGAAATGTGTCAAGCTTATCCTTCTTTTTGGCAGAGTAGACTCCATTGTGTAAAAAAAACAAACCACAGCTTCTTTATCCATTCATCAGTTGATGGGCATTTGGACTGTTTCCAAGATTTGGCTATTAAAACTGAGCCACTATAAACATGGATGTGTATGTCACTGGTTTTGGGAAGATACCTGGAAGGGGAATACCTAGATGAAATCCAACCTGTAGTCCTAGTTTTTTGAGGACTCTCCACACTGATTTCCACAGTGGTTGCAACATCTACACTGCCTCCAACAATGAAAAAGTGTTCCTTTTTTCCTACAGCCCCTCCAGCATTTGTTATTGGTTGATTTCTTGATAGTGGCCATTCTTTCTGGGGTGAGGTGGAATCTCAGTGTTGTTTTAATTTGCATCTCTCAAATGACCACTGATGTTGAACATTTTTTCACATGTTTATTTGCTGTTTTTACTTCTTAGAAGTGTCCATTTATTTGAGATGCTCATTTTGGATTGGGTCTTTAAATTTGGGGAGTTTTTGGATTGGGTCTTTAAATTTGGGGAGTTTTTAAATTTTTTTTGAGTTCTTTACATACTATGGATAGTAGTCCTTTGAAGAACAGCTGGCAAAAATTTTTTTCCCACACTGTAAGTTGTCTCTTCACTTTGTTGGTGGTTTCTCTAGCTGTGCAAAAGCTTATTAATACAATGAGATCCCAGGTGTCGATTCTTTGTAATATTTCCTGTGTGATCAGGATTTTGTTTATAAAGTATTTGTCCACACCAGTATCTTTAAGAGTTCTACATAATCTATCTTCCATCAGATTTAATGTTTCTTCTTTAATATTTAGATCTTTGATCCATTTTGATTTTAGTTTAGTGCATGGTGAAAGATATGAGTCTAGTTTTAATCTTCATCTTGTGGAAAACCAGTTTTTCTGCCATTTATTGACGAGGGTTTCTTCCAGGGTTTGGTACCTTTGTCAAAGATAAGGTGGGTAAGTGTGTGTGGAGTGGTTTCTGCCTCTTCTAATCTGTTCCACTGATCCTTGGGTATATTTTCTATTATGATGATGTTTTTATTTATTTATTTATTTATTTATTTATTCATTCATTCATTCATTCATTTTTTGGTACCAGGGATCAAACTCACAACCGCATGCTTGCAAGGCAGGCGCCTATGCTACTGAGCTAAATCCCCACCCCGCAATGATGTTTTTAACACATTAGTTTTGTCATATAATTTCAAGTCAGAGATTGTGATGCTCTCTGCCTTGTGTTTATTGCACAGAAATGCATTTGCTATTGTAGGTCTCTTCTGGTTCCAAATGAATTTTAGGAGTGTTTTTTTCTAATCCGTGAGACATGTTGGAATTTTAGTCAGGATTGCATTAAATCTGTATAACAATTTTGGGAGTATGGCCATTTTCATTGTTGGTTCTTCCTACTCAAAAGCATGAGGTATCTTTCCATTATCTGATAGCCTCATCAATCTCCTTTTGCAGAGGATTATAGTTTTCAATGTAGAGGTCTCTTACTTCATTAGAGTGAGGTTTTGGATGCTACTATGAAGGTGTTGTTTCCCTAATTTCTCTTCTCAGTGAGTTTGTTATTCATGTATAGGAAGACTATTGATTTTTTTTCAGTGTTGACTTTGTATCCATCTATGGTACTGAATTTGGTTATTAAATCTAGAAGTCCTCTGGTGGAGTTTTTGGGCTCTTGTATTTAGACGATCATGTTAGCCACAAATAATGATTATTTAACTTCTTCCTTTCCTATCCTTATTCCTTTTATTTTTTTTTCCCTTGTCTAATTGCTCTGGCTAGTGTTTTCAGAACTATATCCAATAAGAGTGGTGGCAGTGGACATCCTTGTCTTGTTCCTAGAGTGAAAATTTTCAGTTTTCATCCATTTAATATGATGTTAGCTGTTGGTTTGTCATAGATGGCTTTTATCAAATTCAAATAAAGACTTGTCTATTCACATTTTCTGTAGGGTTTTTATCACAAATGGGTGTTAGATTACGTCAAATGTTTTTTTCTGCTTCTGTTAAAATAGTGATAAGGTTTTTATTCTTGGTTCTGTTAATATAGTATATTGTATTTATTGATTTACGTTTGTTGAACCATCTCTGCATCCCTGGGATGAATCCTACTTAGTCATTGTGTATAATCTTCTTAATGATTTACTGTATTCTGTTTACCAGTATCTTATTGAGGATTTTTGCATCTATGTTCATTAGGGATGTTGGCATGTAGTTCTTTCTTAGTTGGGTCCTTCTCTGGTTTTGGTATCAGGGTAGTGTTTGCTTCTAAAAATGAATTTGGAAGTATGGCTTCCTTTTAATTTCATTAAAGAGTTTGAGAAATAGTGGTATTAGCAGTTCTCTAAATTTCTTACATAATTCAGCAGTGAATCAATCAAGGCCTGAATTTTTTTTGTGTTGATTTTTAATTACATCTTCAATTTCATTGATACTGATTTATTTAGAATTTTTATATCTTGGTTCAGCTTTGGTAATTCATATGTATCTAGGAATTTATTTCTTCTGCATTTTTCATTTTATTAGTATATACGTTCTCAAAGTAAGCATAGATGGTCTAAATTTGTACAGGATCTGTTGTGATTTCACCCTTTTCATTCCTAATTGCATGGATCTGAGTCTTTTCTTTCTTTATTTTGAAAAGGTTAGCTAAGGATTTGTCAATTTTATTTGACAATTTGACTCACTCTTTTTCTAGAAGTTTGAGGTTCAATATTAAGTATTTATTTGAACTTACTCTGTTTTCCTAATATAGGTATTTTCCGCTATAAATTTCACTCACAGGACTGCTTTCATCGTGTCACATAAGCTCCAATCTGTTGTACTGTCATTATTGTTTAATTGTAGAAACTGTCTAATTTCTTCTTTAATTTCATCTTTGACCCATTAGTTGTTCAAGAGCATTTAATTTAATTTCCATGTGTTTATTAATTTCTTGTAGTTTCTTTTGCCATTGATTTCCAATTTCATTGCACTGTGGTCTGATAATATGCATCAGATAATTTCAGTTCTTTTGCATTTACTTAAGCATGTCCTGTGAGCTAGTGTGTGGTCTATTTTGGAGAATACACTATGTGCAACTGACAAGAATGTATATTCTAATGTTGTGGGGTAGAAAACTTCTATAAATATCTAATAAGTTCATTTTTTTAAAAGTTTAGTTGAGTTCTAATATTTCATTGTTGATTTTTTTGTGTAGTTGATCTACTTGTGACAGTGGAGTATTGAAGTTCCCATTAAAATTATATTCGTGCTTATTTGATCTTTCATGACTATTCATCATAATTTGTTTTATACTTGAATGCACTGGTATTTGGTGCATATATATTTATAATTGTTATTGCTTCCTCTTTGTTCCCTTTACAAGGATGTGGTGACCTCCTTTGTCTCTGTTAATCAATCTTGGCTTGAAATCTACTTTTTCTGCACATAGAATAGATGCACTTGCTTTTTTCCAGGTTCCTGTTGCATGGAGTATTGTTTTCCATTCTTTGACTTTCAGTCTGTGAATTTATTTTAAATTAAGTTGTGTTTCTTGTATGTAGCACATTGTTGGGTCTTGCTTCTTGATCCATTCTGATAGTCTGTTTCTTTTGATTGGTGATTTGAGACCATTAACACTGATGGTTTTCACTGATAAGAATTGACTTTTCTTTGTCATGTTATTTTCCTGTTGTTAGCTCCCTTTTTTTTCTTTATTTGCTTTGGCTGGTGAGTTCATTTTGTTGGGGTTCATGGAGCTATAATCCTTGTTATCACTTTTTAAAGTGACCTTCAAAACATTTTGGTATTCTGTTTTGGTATTCATGTATTTCCTCATATATTCTTTGTCATGGAAGTATCCTATTTCTCCATCAATTATGCAGGGTACATCCATCTGGGCTGGGTTGTTTTTTTTCTAGGGCTCAAAATACTTCTCTCCAAGCTCTTCTTAACTTGAGGTTTTGTGCTAAAAAGACAGCTGTGATTCTAATGTGTTTTCTTTTTTAGGTGATTTGTTTCTTTTCTCTAACAGCTTTCAATATTTTATTCTTGTGTTGGATTTCTGGAACCTTAATCTATGATAGGCCTTGCTGTAGATTTTCTTTGATCATGGCCAGTTGGTATTCTATATGCCTCATATATCTGTATGTCAAATTCTTTTTTTTTAATTTATTTTATTTTATTTTATTTTATTTTATTTTATTTTATTTTATTTTATTTTATTTTATTTTATTTTATTTTAAAAGGGAGTAAAATTAAACACAACAAAACGGAACAGAACGGGACATAAGAAAGTATAAATTTCAAAGCTAGACAACCAGAGATCTTCACTATCTGTCATATTGTCTCTTGTTCTCTTCCAAATGGTTGTCCTTATCTTTGCATATGGGGAGCTGTTACTAAATAACATAGCCAATCTTTTCACAAGATGTGTAGTTCACTGGCTCCCACATGCTAAGCAGGGGGGAGGGGGAGGGGGGGGACACAGGATGGGGGACAGGATGACATGAGATGTCTGATTCTCAGCCCACACGCAGGCAAAATCACAGCCGCCCCCCAGAGAGGGGAGGAGTTCCTTGTTCTCCTGGCACCCCAAGTCAACCGCACTGTGCAGGTCCCGATGCGCCAGGGTCTCTCTCCTTCGGGCCGCCGAAAGTCGGCCACACTCTCAGCCGTCCCCCAGAGAGGGAAGGAGCTCCTTGTTCTCCCAGCACCCCGAGTCAACCGCATGGTGCAGGTCCAAGGCGCCAGGGTCTCTCCCCTGCAGGCCCCCTAAAGTCCGCCATACTCACCTAATATTTCTTTCTGATGAATTGACCATTCCATTTCCAAAGTTCTGAAATGGCCATCAGACCACAGAAAGAATTCTCTTTATGCTCCTGTTTGAAACCAGCAGCTACAGCAATCTGCTGGCCTGGCTTCAGGGCCACTGTATGACAAATTCTTTTTGCCAGTGAGGGAAGTTTTCTGCCATGACATCTATGAGCAAGTTTTTTATGTCATGTGTGCTATCTCTTGCTTTTTTCATTGACTGCCATCAATCATATGTTATTCTTCTTTGCATCATCTAGCAGCTACTAGATTCATTTCTCATGATCTCTGTTTTTAAGAAATTTTACTTTTCACGATTGATACCCATAATCCTGTCTTCTGTATGTGAGATTCTGTCCTCACTTTGGCTCATTCTGCTGTGTATACTTCCAATGCAATTTTTAATCTCCTGGATGTCTGTTTGAATCTGTTTTATGGATTCCATTTCTTTCCTATGTTGGGCATTCATGGTTTCTGTCTTTTTCCTAAGCTTCTCTCTCTCTTAAGCTTCTCTGTCCCTCTTTCGCTCTCTCTCTCCCTCTTTTTTAACTGTATCTGGTTTAGAGTCCCTAAGCAGGTCTTTCGTTGTTATCTGACAAATTGTTTCTGATTTGATTTTTTTTCCTAGAGCCTGGTTCATTTGGTTTATTGTTACCACTTCAGAGTGTCTAGGTGTGTGGCTTTTGGATTGTTCCACCTCATTGCCCTTGGTGAGCACGATGTTTGGGGCTGCATCTTATTTGTCTTATTTTGTGTGTGCGTATGTGTGTGTGTGTGTGTGTGTAGTATAATTCCTGGATTGATGCTTGTAAATTGCTTATGGCAAGTAGCTTTATTGCCAATATTTAGAACTTTTAGGAAACGACTACTATTCAGAGGTATGTTCCAGGTGTAGCTGGATTTTGAGCTTTGAGTCTGTTGAGAGATTGTACTTCAATTTATTGGGGATGAGAAGTTCCTCCATACTTGGCCCAACCCCTGGTTCTTTGCTACTGGCCTATAGTATTTTTTTTATGACCCTTAGGCAATCTAAATTTTGGTATAGCAGGAAGAAAATGGTTAGAACAATTATGTCACGTTAGCTAAAGTGGAATAATCAGCAATAACAACAGCATCAAACAGCCTAAAAGATGACAAACCAAGGTAAATATTAATTTGCCGCTTTTACTGTCTGAATTAGATTTGTGGTTATATGACAAAAATATAAAATGGACCAGAAAATTGTATGCAGTAAGTAAGCCCTCAATGTGGCTGTTTTACCCTCAGAGGAGAAAATTTAAAGGCATTTAGGGTGGAAAATAGAGAAACCTAAGAAAAGGAAGAGATTAGAAGCCAGTCTGGAGGACACAGGAGGACCACGCCATCTTTGGGAATGGACACAGAAGATAGGAGGAAAAAGAAGGAAGAAATCAGAACAGAACAACATCATCATTTTCTTGGGCTTTTTTCATTTGTTTTTGCTGTATTTCTTTTTCTGTTTGGTTTTTAGTGGTATTTTTTTTGTTTGGTAATCTTTCACTATCCATTTATCTGTAAGAGAAAGACAAAAACCTGATTGGAAGCTTAATATTCAGAGATAAGGGTTGTCCACAGGTGTACCTATGACTAGGGCTTTTTCCAGGGCCCATGGCAGTCTCCTAAAATTCCAGCAGACCTGGACAAAAGGGTACGGCCAGTTACCATTGGTGAGTCTCACCCTTGAACTGTGGGGTAGGAACCCTGCATTTATTTGTGTTTCTAGTCTAGTGAGAAGGTAAGGGAGCCTTCAGGAGGGAGAAACTTGAAACGTTCCTTGTTTTTAGTCTTGTTGCTTGTAGTGCTTTGATATTTTCAGAACCCATTTTGTTTCTTGTGTTCTTTTATGGTGGTTGTTCTCTTTTCTTTGCTACCCTTGGCCCTTTCCTTGGATTACTGAGAGCTGTAGGCAGGTGCTGATCATTGGTTTCTGGAATTCAAAATTGTATTTTATTTTGGGGCCTAGTCTGTTGAAACTATAAGGAAAATTAGGATGATTGTGTGTGTGTGTGTGTAAATTTTTTTTATCCTTTTACATTTACCGGTTTATTCTTGCAAATAACACAAATGAAGAGATGCAAAAGGTGTGGGAGGATAAGCCTGGAGCTTTTGTGTACTTGCCCTGTGCCACCATAAACTATATATATGGAAATAGCATGATGCCTCCTAGTTTGCAAACATGGATCCCTTACATCAAAATAATATACAACCCAAAACATACTGCCACCTTTTTAGACTCCCCTCTAGTCATTAATAATTAGTCTATCCATCATCCTTTTGAATGAATGTGAAGATTGCAGTATTTCAAGGACTGTCAATACATTATAGACATCATGTTATATCCACTCTGATAGATTGACTTAACATTTCATTTTAAATCATTTTGCTTTTGCAGCTAGCAAAATTGGTTCTTCACAATTAGTGATAATATTTAGGAATGATTTATCAGAATCCACAGACTGAATAACTTAAATTTCCAGTGACCTTAGATCTAGAATTTTTATTGAGTGACACTGTCCTTGGTCTTTAAGTAGTGAAATGAGAAAAAGGAGGTTTTCTCGGTTACTTTTCTCTCGTTACTGAGACGAAATACCTAAGATGAAGGAAGGAAAGATTTATTTAGCTTACTGTTTGTCGAGGTTTCAGTCCATGATCAGCTGGTTCCAAGGCTGGGTGGCATGGCATCAGGACAATACTTCGAGGCAGCAGCCAGCAAAAGCAACCAGAGCAAAAAAGAATGGGGAGAACAAGCCTCTTTTCCTCCCTTATATTGTACACAGGCACCCGCCCCGCCCCCAAAGTGGATGTAGCCCTCACACCACCTCCACGCCCTCTTGCACAGGCTTAGGATATTTTACCAGGTAAGAACTCTGGCTCCCTGCTGAGTCTCTTACATAAACTTCTACACTGTTCAAGTTGACACAGTATATCAACCGAAACAGCCTCGGCCTATAGTTTTCATTGCATTCCCCAAGCCTCCAAGGGAATAGATGCTTTATATTCCTAAATTGTAAAACGGGACAGTGGAACTTAGCTGAGGGTTCCAGCCCTTGTGAGCTTACGTGCCCTTAACCTCAGTTCTAATTATATTGTTGCTTATTCCCTATTCCATGGATGCATAGATATTATAACTGACAATTTGTTTAAATTTATGATATGCAGTATGATGTTTTGATCTGTGTATATATTGTGGCATGATGAAATAAAGCTAACTACTGTATTCATTATGTCACATACTTAGATTTTACGTGTTGAAAACACTTACAACCCATCTCAGGAATTTTAAAGTTACATTAGTCAGATTTTTGTTGCTGTGACCAAATACTGGAGAAAAACAGCTAAGGAGAAAAGATGTATTTTGGCCCACAGTCTTAGAGATTTCAGTCCATCATTGGCTGGCTCCTCTGCTTTTAGGCCCAGAGTGAGGTAGAAGCATCGTAGCAGAACTGCTCACCTCCTAGCAGTCGAAAACCAGGGAGGTCAGTAATGATCTAGAAGGAGAGGGACCGGGACAAGATAATAAGCCCATGGTCATGCCCCTCAGCTCACTGCCTTCTGTTATGCTCTGCCACTTATTTCCTTCTCCCAGTAATGCCATGGAATTATGATCCATCAATAAATCAATCCACTGCTGGAGTTAGAGCCCTCATGTTCCATCATTTGAGAAGGCCACAACAAAGGCTTCAACACAGTGAGTCTTTGGGGGAACATTTTAGACAAAAACCATAGCAAGAATGCAGTATCTTACTCCTAACTGCTGACACCATGATGTCCAATGAACTTCTTGAATTTATTCATCCTAATTAAAGTTTTATAATTGTCACCCAACCAACATCTCCATCACTATTTCTCTCCCTACTCTGAATGACTGCCATTCTACAACAGCTTTTATTTAACTTTTTATTATCCCACATACAGACGAGATCATGTAGTATTTTTCTTTGTGTGCCTGGCTTGTGTCCTCCAGGTTGACCTAAGTTGTCAAAAATGATAAGATGTCTTTCTTTTCTAAAGACCGTATAGTATTCCATTGTATGTTTACATCTTAACCATTCACTAGTTGGTAAACCCTTGGGATGTTTGTATGTCTGGACTATTAGAAAAGTCCTGCAGTAATGTGGGAATACAGCTATCTCTCTATACGGATTTCGTTTCCTTCACATGTATATCTAGAAGTTGGATGATAAACTAAGTCTAGTTTAATTGTTTAAGGGAACACCATACTGTTACTCATAATGTCTGCTCTAAGTAGCATTCCCACCAGCAGTGTGCAGTATTCTTTTTGTCCACATTCTCACCAACACTCATTTTTTGTCTTTTTTTTAAATATCCCTTCTTACAGGTATGAGCTTGAATAGCAGCTCCCTACTATAATGAGGGGCCCAGATTTAAATACTGGTACCATACCCAGCACTCCTGCCCCTGAATCATTAGCACCTGGCTGGCCTCCCTAGGTTTTTTTTCTTTTTTAAAATTTATTTGGAAGAGAATAAGACAGAGCAATAAAACAAAACAATGAGAACAATCTTGGATTTCAAAAACAAGACAGTAGGAAATCAACAATAGTTACTGTATTGCATATTTTATCCTCTAAAAAGGTGCTCAGACTCCCAGATATAGGCATGCAGAATCAACCAAACAATACAAACCCTAAGTTGTTGCTTTACTTCAGCTGCCATCATTTCAGAAATTTCAGGTGTGGGGCTTCTAATTTTTTTATGTCTGTGTCTCCTGGACTTGTTCTGGCTAAGATGTAGGCATGCAAAATTAACCAAACAATATAAGCACTAAGTTGTTTCTTTACTTCAGTTGCCATCATCTCAGAAATGTCAGGTGTGTGTCTTCCAGTTTCTTTTGTGTCTGTGCTTCCTGGACTTGTTCTGGGTGGGTTAGAGTTCCGAAACTGCACCTTCCTCCATCTTGACGCTTTCCTGCACTCCTCCAAATCAGCCAGCCACTGAGTCCTGGGCTCTTTCCACACTGGCTACCAGGTATATGGATTCCTCTGATCTGAGGCTCCCAGGAGGGTGGAGAGGTGCAGGGCAGCAGCCAGCCTGGGGCGTGGCCTCCTCTCCAGGCCCTTGGCAACTGCTCAGCAGGGCACATGGCCCTCCTCCCCTCAGGCCTGAGGCAGTGGGCCTACTTAGGAACATGCCCCGCCCTTTGGCCCACAGTGGTGAATGTGGCTTCCTTTCTTCAGGCCTGAGGCAGAGGGCCTGGTTTTACTTTTGCTGGATTCCAGCATTGTCTCTCTCCATGGGCTGCAAGTCTCACTTCAGAGCCTGCCTGAGGGAAGCCTTCGCTTCCCTCCCCTCTCTTCCTAATGTGCTGGGTCTAGTATCTGGACGCTAAATCGTAGAGGAGCTATTTCTCTGCTGCTCACCACTCCACCATCTTCCTGGAAGGCCCTCTCTAGGTATTTTAGAGAAAATAGTTTTAACTTCTTTTTAATCAACTGAATATTTATGTAGAATGAAAAACAAACCATAACAAGTTACAGATTTAGTACTTAAAAGTTTGCTCTTCACATTGGTTGAGCAAATGTCATTTTAACCAATAGATTATTATATTGAATAAATTTAATAAATTTTTTTAACATTTCCCACTATATTATAAAAAGTAATGAAAAAATATGCAATTTTTGGTCATCTTTGGACTGGTAAGTGGTTAAAAATATGCTAAAAGCATCACAAATGCAGGAAAAAAGCAAATTTTCAATTAGTTGCCAAACATACCTCTATGAATCTTTGTTTCTGCATTTATTGGCTGCATATTCTATATTTTATTATGATACTACAGTTTCTTTTTTTATTTTGCATTTTTAAATTTTATTTTAAAAACCAAGGAAAATAAAACAATAAAACCAATCAAGATAAACTAGTGTAAGTGATTCAGGACTTCAAAACCTAATGAAATCAGCAATAGTTAACATAATGCCTCTTACTGTTTTCAAAATAGCTACAGATACCTTTAGACATAGTAAATATCAAACAGAACAGAGTAGAGCAGAAACAATAAAAACAAAATAATGCAATAAAGGACTTTAAAGGACTTCAAAATAAGTTGATAGGAAGTCTAAAATGGCTACCATAGTATGTCTTGCTGTCTTTTAAACAGCTGCTCCTGCCATCAGATTTAACATAATCAAACAAAACAGAAGAGAATAAAACTCAACCTACGAAAACAATGAAAATGATCTGGTTTCCAGGCGGAGAACCTCCTTGTGGGGCCTGGTTCTCTCCCCCCGCAGTCTGTAAATGGTGCTGACTTATAGAGAGAGGCTTGGGTGTGACTGTCCCCACTCTGGCTGGGACAGTACATTTTCATGTAACAGTGGTATTAATCAGCTTTCTGTCACTGTGACCAATACCTGAGCTAGTCAATTTAAAAGGAAGAAAAGTTTATTTTGGCTAATAGTTCCAGAAGGCTAGTCCCTGACTGGCTAGCTGTGTTGCTGTTAGGTCAGTCCTGCCAGTTTCTGCAGCTGTCCTGGAAGTCTTCCATGAATGTCCTTACTTGTACTGTGTGGCTTCATTAATGTTCTGACTCACTCAACATGTTTAGCTTTCATGGTCATTTTGATGTTGGAGAAGAGCCAGAAGTCGCATGGTGCCTTAGCAGTGAAGAAGTGAATGAGGATGCACCATAATGTTTTTATGACCCTGTCCTTCTATTGGCTGGTACTGTGTCTTTTAATCACTCCTCATAAAGACATGAAAGAAATGCTTCAGCAAAAACAATGGGATAATTGTGTTCAAAGCTAGGATGCATATTTGGAGAGATTAATGGCAATGTGTCTTTTACTGTAGTAAATTTTTAAAAATTTAAAATACCTATAAAGAGTGAACTAGAGGCTTTTATAGGTAAATGGATGCAGCTAGAAACCATACTCATAAGTGAAATAAATCGGACTCGTGTATAAACACCATATTGTCTCGCTAGTGTAAGAAACTGAAAGTAAATGAGATCCAAAAGTTACACTCAATGTAGTGAAAGGGAAAGAAGCTGCTCCAAGAAAAAAAAAAAAGAAACTGTTCAAAGAGAAATCATACTGTTTGATAAATTTTGCATGCCTATATCTGGTAACCTGAGCAGCTGTTTTGAAGATAACAATATGCAATATAACAACCATTGTGAAATTCCTATTGTATTGTTTTGAAATCCTGTATCACTATTGTTTTGTTGTTGTTGTTTGACTTTTGTTGTTTTTTTTGTTCTGTGTTTGATTACTTTTTCATTTCTCAGGGTTTTTTTTCCTCTTTAAAATAAAACTTTAAATACCATATATTTTGATAACACTTTGAACATAGGTTTATTACTTACTTCGGTTAATTTAGGATCTTTCTTTTCTTAGGTAACCCAAGTTTTTCTCCTCTTTATGTGCCGTTTGTAAAGGCTTTGTACTCTTTGACGGACAGACACTTTCCAGTTTGGATTATCACTCATGCTGGCCATGCCCTGGCTGCCCAAGACAAGAAGACGGAGATGACATTGGAGGGTATGTCCTGTTAACATCTGCTTTCCTTCACAGGGAGTGGGTATTCTTGTTTCTAGAATACCTGCCAAGGTTAAGAGTTTTACCAGTGAAAACTTCTGCTTGTGGCATTGGACCCATGATGTCACATTTTGGTAATTTTAGGATTTGTAGAGACATTTTAACTCTCATATGGGTAACTTTCTTTAAGAATTTGGGTAGATGAGTCTGTGTGTGACTTGCCTTCTTTATTTGCCAATTAGTAATCAACTGTACATTTATCAGTCACATATTTCCAAGGTTGTACTAAGAGGAATAGTAGACAAGTATAAAGGGCATGGTCTTTAAAGGCGCATATGCCTTGTGTTTAGAGAATGACTATGTGACAAATCCTGGCCTGTTGGTCTTGTGGCTTAGAGGAGACTTTGTGCAGTAGTGTTGTCTCTTCATCTGTTTGGACTGCCGTAGCAGGGTACCAGAGACAGAGTAGCACAGCACAGCACAGCACAGATGGGCTCTCCAGTTTCTAGAGGTAGAGAGCGCCGAGATCAAGGCACTCGGCAATTCTTTTTCAGATGAGGGCCTACTTCCTGATTCATGATTCCCAGGTCACTCTTCTTCCTGTATCCTCTCACAGTGGAGAAAAGAGGCAGACTCTCTTGGAACTCTTTTAAAGGCTTAGCCCTAATCCTGAGGGCTCCACCTTGCGTATCTTCCCATCACACTCCCAAAGGTTCCGTCTGCTTCCTTCATCATGTTTGGGTGTAAGATCTGCAACATCTGAATTTAGGGATACGAGACCCAAGCATGAGTAATGGTGGGTTTTGGCAGTGGAATAGGATTTGGATGAGGTGCTGCAGAGGTGTAGCAGGCAAAGGAGTAGCATGGAAGGGAGCCTAGAAGATACGTTCCTTCTGTGCACAGCTAATTTAGAAGAAACCTTGAAATCTGGGGAGAGAGCTAGGATTCTACACGGTAAACTACTGGAAAACTTTGAAGTGAAAGAAGAATAATTGTCGATGCAAACAGTTTGCTTTTAACATAAGAATTCTAACATGTTCACCCTTCTAAAAGAAAAGTGAGAGGAAAAAAGAGAGCTATAAATTCTCTGTTGGTGTCACATTCAAGGGCCTTGTGCTCACAGCGTTCCCTTTGCTCGGTGAGGTGAGAGCAGTGGCCACGGCCTCATTGCTTACGTGGCCGTGCTTCTTACCGGTGGCTTATGGCATGGGCATTGTTTAGTACTTACTGAGTGCTGTTTTAAGTGTGGTCTATAAAGTAACACTTTCTTTCACACATTGCTGTACAAGTTTGAATACACAAAGCCTGTACTGGAGTAGTGATCTAAGTTAGTGATGGGGAACCTTTTAGGGACTGAGTCCCCAAAATGCAACCCAAGCCTTTAACACAAAGTGCTAACATTGTATTTCAACCTGAATACTAAAGTTTTAGTTTAGAAACTCATATAATAACATCTTTTGTTTTAAAAGAAAAACACAATAACAGAGCTTTCAGTGATACAAATAGCTTTTTATTGAAAGGGAAAAGCTTGCATTTGTTGTGTTTTTGCAGTTAATGTGAGCTTTGCTGTTGTGTGCATACCAATAATTTATCAAACCTTGGCTCATACTCCGGCAGTTGAGAGCAGTGCATGCAACGCTGTTAGTCTGTTTCTTGTATCAGATTTGATATAATTCAAAGTTGAAAACAGCTGCTTGGAAGCCTAAGCTAGTCCAAACAAAGTAAGCAAAGTAATCCCAAGGGCTTTCATTGATTTAAATTACTTGGCAGAGAATTTCACACTTTAAGGATTTCGTTTTCAGAACTACCAACTGTGCTGTGCTTTGTCATCCATTAATGCTCTTACGTCTCTGTCTTTTCAGGTGTTCCACAGAGATCATAAAATTTAGTTTTCCAGATAGAGCTTTCTTGAAATTCCAGTAGCTCCATTTCCGGATTTCCAAAATCTAACCTGTGTGAGCAGGAAAGATCAAGTTCTTCAAATTTGGCTTTATCTGGAGAAGAGAACAGGGTTGTTTCCTGTAAAAATCTGTTACTAAAATTCTTCTTTGCAGCTGCTACAATGCTAGAAATTCCTTGTAGATTTCCTGATGGCTTGTAAGATCATCTGCAAATCAAGAATTTTCTGAATACATTTTTAGCTTTGGAAAATATTTTAGCCACCCACTTTCAAGATCTTTTTCAAAAACCTGCAGTTTTCTCTCAAATGTTTTGATAGCACAAAACATCCTTTCTGCTGTTTCCCTATACATTGTAGATTTTTGTTCAGCACTTGGAAGTATATTGTAAAATCTGTAAAAAGCATAAGATTATTAAGCCAGCCCATGTTGTGAGCCATGGTTATTTCTACCCTTTTCCATTCATAAATGCCCCCATATCATCCAAATAGGACGTGTCCTCTGCTCAGCCACCAGTCACTATTATATATAAGTAAAGCGTTATACTGTGTCTGAACCTCATCAAGAAGTGCTTGAAATGGTGGAAAATTATGAATGAATCATGACGCCATTTTTATGACGTCTTTGAGGGTATCGTCTAATTTTTTGCTGCTTTCCCTGACACAAGGGCTTCCTGATATATAACACAATAAAACTGAATGACTGGATGTTTTGCTGCTTTAACAAAGAACTGCATGGAACCAGATATTGCCCTCACCACGCAAGGTGTCCAAAAGGCCTCCATCACAGCATTGTAGATATCTATCGCTTGTGTTCTTCCAAGTAAAGACATCAGTTTCACCAACTCTTCTCTCATGATGTCACCAACAGCATAATGCAAAATTACTGCTAGCCTTGCATGATCCTTCTTATCTGTACTTTTATCCAAGCCACCTTTTGTAAGTCAGTGGTGACTCTTGCCAAGCACAGGACTCAATCTTTGACAGTATTTCTACTACATGACATCTCAGATGTGTAATTTTATCGTTGTTTGGGAAATCATGATAAAGCAGATTACTCCAGGACAACATGACCATTTTAATAAAATCCCCATCAAGAGGGCCCTACTGTGATTTACTGTTCACAGTGAAATTTGAAAGCTAGTAGCTGTCAGGTAACTGTTTCACAAAGACAGTTGCAGTACTTTTGGTTAGTGTCAACCTACTGCCTAAACACGTGATGTGGTGATCCGGCCCGCGGATCTGTCCGTGGGTCTCACCTGGAGGGGGAACGGGGATGGTGGGCAGGGCAAGAGGAAAGAGAGATGGAGACAAGTTGAGCAGTTCCAATCAAGTCTCGTTTATTGAGGAAGTGAACATGGTTTATATAGGGTGAGGGCAGGAAGTTGTCATCAGGCAGAGATGTTGTGGAGAGACCGGATAGGTCGCAGTCATGTCCAGCCAGGCAGAGAGGATCATGGGTAATGTAGGCAGACACACCAAATGCCCACAGGAGGGCGGGATGGGGCAGCAGCAGTGAGGCTATCACGCCGCTCCCTACAATGTGGGACCCATAATACTTAGACTACACAGAATTCGTAGCTCTCCCACTGTGCCCAGTCACTCCAGGTGATTGTCCAGGCCTCCTGCAGTGGTCTGCCACTCTGTTTTTTTTTTTTGTTGTTGTTGTTGTTGTTGTTTGTTTGTTTTGGTTTTGAGGGTTTTTTTCTCTGTTCATTTTTGGGTGTTAAAAACTTGGAGTGCAGAAAAGCACAAAATTTTTAAAGAACAAAGTTACCCCAAAAATAGCTAACACTGTTAATTAACACTGAAGAATTGCTATTCCAGGAATCAGCAATTTATGGCAGTGATTTTCAGCCGGAGTTCCTCTTGCATTTTCTGACCACCAGTGCACGGGGATAGTGTCCTGCTGACCCTTAGCACAAGTGGACAGTATTAAGTGGAGACAGAGTTCCACTAACCGCCAGCTTTTAGCTGCTCTGAAAAGGCATCTGGGTGCATGTCCTACCTTGTGAGGACTTCTAAAATTACAGCCAGCCCAAGCAAATGTATTCATGTACATCCAGTCCAAGCAAATATATTATATATCCTTGCTCTTAGTTTTGTAAATTCTTCACAGACAACTAAATATGATGCTGCAGATTCAAATATGCCAGGGAAACAGCACATTAAAAGAATCTCAGTCTTAATTAGAACATCTCTTTGCTAAATCTTAAATATTAAATTTTAGTTTTTCATAAGAAAACTCAAAGCTAAAATCTTATGTAAGTAAAAATGAATGTATTAAAACTCACATCCAGTCCAAGCAAGTATATGTACAGTAATACTTCTCTTCACAAATGCTTCTGTTTATGAATAATTCAGTTCACAAACAGAAGCATTTGACAAAATTTTGCTTCCATTTGCAAATTCCACATCAGATCATCAACATGACTGTGGCCATCTTCCCTATAACATAGCCATGCAAAAGCTCTGTCCAGGGCCAGGGATTAGCTCAGCAGCTAGTGGCTGCCTGGCAAGCACAGGGTTGTGAGTTCAATCCCTGGGGCAAAAAAACCCCAAAACTCTCTCCAATCAGCTAATGAATCACAGCTCAGATGTCCTCACCTGGTAAAAGTACTGTTTTCTGAGCATGCACATGGCCTCTAGGTGTGCTGTTGTCTGATTCTCAGATGCTGGGGCGACTTGCCTTACATGCAGACAGAGAGGGCTCTGCCTGCTGTCCATAACCCACATGTCATAGGTTTACTACCACTGAGCTAAATGTATTTCAGAGTAGCTTTGATTTTGTTTTGTTTTGTTTTGTTTTGTTTGGTACTAGGGATCAAACTCATGACCTCACACTTGTCAGGCCAGCACTTACACTGCTGAGCTAAGTCCCGGTCAGTTGTATTCATTTTTAACTCTGTACTCTTGACTTCAGCTGCTGACCATCATATTTTTTGTTTATGCTTTAAAATTGAATTTATGGACAATAAATATGAACTCTTTAATATCATCTAAAGGCTAGTTTATTAATCTATTATGAATATGGGTAAGCATTGCAGGTCATATAAATAGTATTTTAGCTTTTATCTGATTATCAAATCGGTGCATATCAGTAAAACAGAATGATGAAATGGATTTTAGTGTACTGGTGTTTTCATACCTTTTATCCCTCTCTCCTCTCCCTTCCCCTGATCCTCTTCCCCATTTTTAAAAATCTGTCTCTAAGCTGGGCCTAGTAATGCATGAGGCTTTGAGGGGACATTCAGACACAAAGTGTACCATGGGCTGGGGTCATAGCTCAGGATGAAAGCCGCCCTGGGTTCAGTCCCCAGGACTGCAATAAATAAGTGAATGAGTCAATGGATGAATGAAGTAAAAGTCTACTTGCTAGTTTTCAGTCCTCTTTCCAGTTATTTACTGACATACTTGTAGATGATAAAACATGCACTGTTTAACTTTCTGAATCTGGCCAGTTTCATTTAACATGATGTAGTTTGCTTCCATCTGTTTTCCTATAAGTAGCATCATTTCCTTCTTCTTCCTGGCTCACTAGTGTCACATTTTCTTTATTCCTGTTGATAGCATCCAGGCTGTGAACATGACATGAGTGTGCATGTATTGCTGGAGTATACTATCTTTAATGCTTTTGGGAATATCAAGGATTGGTGTGGCTGGGAGTTGATTGGTTTTTTTTCAGACAAGGTCTCATTATGCAGGTTGGGCTGGTCTTAAACTCACTATGTAGCCCATGATGTCCTCAAACTCACTGTGGTCTTCCTGCCTCATCCTTCTGAGCTGTGGGATTACAGGCATGAGGCACCATGCCCCGCACAACTGGAGTTTTAGCATGTTCCCATCAGCTTGAACATGGAGGTATATACATGACAGCTTGTATCACTGATGATACAAACAGATCTAATCACTATTGTCAGTCTTGCTACTAATAAAATTAATAAAAGGTTGCCTGGTGAGACAGTCTTGCATGTCCTACTGTGGCTGAAGCCGCCCTGGTAGCAAGACTAATCATGGCTCCATTGTGAGCAGGTTAATATCTGTATTCTATAGCCAGTCTTTTTTTTCCTTTTTTAAAAAAGAGGATAAAGCAGTAAAACCAGTCAAAACAAACTAGTGTAAGAGATACAGGACTTCAAAACATTACAGAATCAACAGTAGTTACCATAATGCCTTTTGATGTCTTAAAAATAGCCGCAGATACTTTCGGACATAGGAAAAATTGAACAGAACAGAATAGAATAGAATAGAAACAATAAAAACAAAACAATGAATATAATAAAAGACTTGAAAACAAGCCAATAGTAAATCCAAAATTGCTACCATAATATATTTTGCTATCTTTGAAATAGCTGCTCCTGTCATCGGATTTAACATGATCAAACAAAACAAAAGAGAGTAAAACCCAACCCAACAAAACCATGGAAACAATATAGGACTTCCAAAACAAGACCATAGGGAATCCACAACGGCTGCAGCCCTCAGAAGGCGATCCCCCCTAGATGCCACACTGTGTACCGCTGTCCTCAACCTATGATCAGACCACTGGCCCTAGACCTGCAATGTTAGTGAAACACCAAGCACCACAGGCGTCCAATTGCATTTCACCTCAGTAGCTATCATCAAGCCTGCGTTTCTCCGGATAAGCCGGTTGCTTACACAGGGCTGGGGTGGGGGGTGATTGGTACTTGTTTGCCGATCTGCACACCAGAAGGGGCTGGGGTCTGTCTGTTCCCTGTCCAGCGGCAGCCCGAGCATGGTGCTGGTTCCCAGGCTGGGCTTGCTTGCTGGCGTGGCCTTGTTGTCTCTCCCCCCAGTCCATGAATGGGCTTTACAGGCAATCTTTTAGCCCTCGTGACGATAATGTGCAGTTTATTTTCAAAATGGATTCACTTTTTGATGTATTTTTATATTAAACTTTATATGGTCTTCATATTAAAAAGTTAGACAATACAGAAAATTGAATAAGGTAGTAAAAATCAGAGTTCTATAAATTAAAGGTTGAAAAAGAATGTTGTAACTTTGTAATGTTTTGTTTTCATTATGTTTAAAGCTTTTACCTCCAAATCAAATACACATTAGCACCTTGGCACTAAGAGAAACATTTCTCAGTATCTTTAACACTTCATGCGTGGTTTAGTCTTGTACAGCCTGAGAACTGGCTAGTAAGTATATTTTTAGTGTTCCCCCCCCCAACAATGTTATAACGATAATTACATTTTTATTCAAAGGGTATTTTTGACATCTATTTGCTTATTATTGCTTGTTAGGAAATTTTAGTTGCCGTATATTACGTACCCAGAAAACATTGAGTGTAGAGCAATTTAAAAAATGAGTAGGGCTTCCAGTTTCATTTCTGACATGTGGAACATGAAATTTGTCACTTCCATCCTTATGAGAAAAAGAGCCTTACAAACCGAAAAATCAAAGATTTTTCTTAAATCTGTCAGAGAATTTGGGTCATAGGACAAACTACCAACTGAAATGAGAGACAGGAATATATACGTATCAGCTTATCTGAAGCGAAAGACAGAAATCCAAAAGCTGGTAGAATACAAAATGGAAATTTTGATTAATCGCTGGGTTCAGACTCTTGCTCTCTGTTTTGAAGTGAGAAACTCTTCTGGGGCCAGTCTTAGGGAACCTTCCACATCTTCTCGTGTCCTACCACATGTCCCATGAGGTTTGTTTGTGTCTGAGAACATCCTAAGGATTTTGGTTGAGTGGAAAGGAGAAATCATTTTGCAATATGCTCAGAACATTCTAAACAGCAAAGGCCTATTTTCTAAAGGGAAAGACTGTGCCAGAATCTTGTCTAACATGAGGGAAAAGCATTCAGCTAACTTCTCCCTCCTCCTCTAACCTTCCTGTCTGAAATAACGCAGGGAAGAAGAAGAAGGGGAAAAAAAGCTGACAAACGTTTTGAGGATCACAGCACACGGTCTCAGACCATTTACAGACTGAAGGTTAGTCAAAGGTTGTAGGATTTACATCTCCCATATTAGCACCACAGCAACCAAACTCAAGTATAATAAAAATATATCACAACTTCAGAAGTAGTAAGAGACAGACTCTAATCAAAAAGGAGTTCAGCGCAAGACGTAGAAGTATATGTACTCTAATCTTAGCTGAGGAGGAGGAGGCAGAAAGATCTTAAGTTCAAGCCCAGTCACAAACAGAACAAACAAGGAGTTTTTAAGGCAAACAAAACACAACAGGAGGAAAAAACAAGGACATAGCGGACCTTGATCCTGTGTTACTTAGAGCCCTACAGCTACAGAGCATACTAACACTGCTCAGCTCCTAGCTACATTAAAGCGAGGCCTCACACTCAGGATTTTTTCCTTGGTTTCTGTTACCCAGTACATCATGTGAAGCTTTAAAGAAATTGCAAGACACTGTGAAAGTCTTATTAAAAAAATTCCTACTGAAAAAGGAAACATCAGACCTAAACTCAAATATATGCTTATTACTGACTTTGGAATTATCAGACATGGAATTTAAAATAACTACGATTAATACAGTGAAGATCATAATGGAAAGCATGCTGAAACAGATGCATAATGCAAGTTGGAGTTAGAAACTCTTAATAGAAAATACTACACAAGATGAATAGCTATAGGAAGAATCCATGAGTTTTAAGGTAAGTCAACAGAAGCTTCCCAAATTAAAATTTAAAGAGAAAAAAATTTAAATCATGATCATGTTGACACAGAAAATATATTTTACAGAGTTAACACTTATTTATGATTTTAAAAACTCAGCCAACTAAAAATAGACTCAACTTGATGAGGATTATCTGCAGAAAGCCTACAGCTAGCCTCATACCTAACGGTGAGAAACTAAATGCTGTCTCCCTAAGCAAAGAACAAGTTGAGGATGCCCGCTTACACCATTCCTATCCAGCACTGTACTGGAATTCATACTGGTGGGATAGCGCACAAAATTAAAAGGTAAACAGATTGGGATTCATAGTATGATTGTCCATTTAGGGAATCCCAAAAAATGAATAACAAAAACTGTTGGAATCAGTAAGTGGTGGTCATATCAAAGAAATAATAGATTAATATTAAATACTTCCCCAAATTACCTATTGTTTTTTCAAAATTATTTAATATGTATGCCAATTTGTTTCATGTACACTACTAGTTTCTCTTAGTTCCATGAAAACAGTTTTGTGCTTTTGCAAGAGAAGATCTTTTTTGTCTGTGGCTTATACTCTGAATAACTACTTTGAACATAATGATACATGGTGTATTAACTATTGTTATTCTCTTATTTTGTTATGAAATATTTTTTCATTAAAAAGTCATTAACATGCTTACAGAAAAATAAGAAAGCTCCCTGGAGGAAAGGCTGTTAGGTCACAGGGAGACAGGCCTTTGGCCAGGCCATGTGGGTTATGAAGTTGCCATGAATTTGCAAAGAGTGAAGGGATGAAAATCTAAGAAATTCAGAGAAATGATCCCAAAGCCTACCATTATTCAACAAAGAAGAATATTCAGTAGAATTAGATGACATCTTTCAAATGAGCTAGGTCCAGATCATACAGGGGAGAGAAGGAAGGCCCTGCCTGAAGGGTTTACACCTGGAGAAATAGGCTTTAGTGTGTCACCGTAAGCAACACATCTAACTATTCCGTTTCAGGTTTAATTTTCTTATATACTTAGCTAGTAAAACTTACAAGATTGTTGTTCACTCAGTGTATAGAAATAACCACAAAAAATAGTTTCCTGGCATTGAATTAAAAGTACAGTGGATTCTTAAAAAACAAAACGTCAGTGACTTTCCTATTGAGCAGCATTGAAACATTAGAATTTAAAATCAAAAGCCCAATACGTTAGAACCAGAATGTATGTTTGTTTAACAGCCAGCATACTGAAATTGAATAAAGTGTGTAGCAGGTACTATTCTTTGAAATACTTTTAAAGATACATCTTTATTGTCCTAAGTTATTTCTTCAAGTATGACCAAGATTACAGGCTTAATACCATAGTATTTCCTTTATTTGGAAATTTTAAGACTATTTAGAATGTGCTTTTGTAATTTTACATTGCATTTGGAAAATGGAGGTATTAAAAGAATTCTTCCAGGCTGCGTGTGTAGCTCAGTATTAGAGCTCTTGCCGAGCATGTATAAGACCTGACTTTGATCCCCAGCACAGAAAGAATTCTTTCTAGAAAAGTCTGAGCTTCCAGAAGCTGCCCGCTCTCCTGGCCCATTACCTGAACTCTGGCAAGAGAAGACAGAATCCAAGGACAGGGACCTGGGGAGTTGTGAAGTACTGCATGGGACCCAGGGGAGTTTAATTCTTCCTGGGCCACATTCAGACTTCTCAGTGGTGAGTAGCTAGCACGTGTTATTACCTTGGCGAGAATGACTCCATTATGCACTGACTTACTTAATTAGAGCAATATCCAGCTATGACAGTAGGTATTTGAAATCATGCTAAAGACAGAAACAGACATTTGAACAGAATGTAAATACAACTTTGAAAGTCACAAATAGACTTGATGCCCTACATCAGGGATTCTTATTAGAAACCTGCATGGCTACTTCTGAGTTGCTGATTCGGTTGGTATAGACTAGGACCTGAGAATGTGTGTATCTGGTAATTTCCCAGGTGGTATTCATTTCAGAGCCATTGCCTAGACCTTCTTCATGAATAAACCCAATAGAAAGTATCTGTTGTGTGTCTGAGGTTTAGGAAACATCTTCAATCCTTGTTTTAGGTTGATTTCATTGTCATGTCAAGTACGCTCATTGCTGTCTGGGCTGCTTGTGTTCATAATAATGAGTTAATAACTTAGTAGTTAGAGTGAGGTGCTTTCTACCTAATGAGCACAGTGCCATCTAGAGGTGTTTGCCCAAAGGACCACCCCAGGGCCAGAGGATGCTGCGGGGTGGAGGGTACATTTTAAGGTGTTGTCCTCCAGGGTGTGTTGACAACCAGCTAGATTAGTGTGTGCTGCTGCAGGGATATAAAAAGAAAAAGTTCTAGTCTCTATCTGTTAGGCTAGTAGTTTTCCATCTGAATCCTCAGCAGCCCAAAAGCTCTGTGTGGGCTGAGCAGGGCTATGGGCCTTTCTAGCCCCCATCCAAGCAGAGCAGTTCTGCCTTCCTCTGCCAGTTAGATGTGCTGGTCTGTGCTGGAGTAAATTGCTCAGCATGGGCAGGACAGATACGTTATCAGCCAAGGTTACTGTCAAGGTTACTGATATGAAAAATGCGTAAATTGAGACCAAGCTGAAATAACATCACACGTTAACAGTATGTTTTGCTTCATATTGACATATTAAAGTTATAAATAGTTGAAAATAATATTACAGTTGTACCACATTGTCACAACACAACTCATTATAAATTGAATATCATAGAGAAAATAGATGTTCACCTATATCAGTGGGGGATGATTCAGTTTAAAAAGAAAAAGAAAATTTGAGAAATTAGTATAAATTGTTCTTTTGCTTAGAATTACTAAAATCAGTTTAGTTGATGACATTCATTATGAATTATTTCAAGTAATTTGTTCAAAAAGTAGAAATGGAAGCTAAAAACTGTACTTGTTCAGTGGTAATTATAAAACATTACTTCAGAAATTATTCAATTTTAGCTGGGTGTGGTGGCACATGCCTGTAATTCCAGCACTCAGGAGGCTGAAGCAGGAGGATCGTTACAAGTTCAAGGCCAGCCTGGGCTACAAAGTGAGCTCAAGGCCAGCCTGAACTACACAGTGAGACCCTGGCTCAAAAAGATAAAAACAAACAAACACAATCTTGCAATTTGATGCAAGTGATGAATTTGGGTCATGGTTTATTTAAAGAAACAATGAACTATTCCCATTGGAATAGTTCCATTCCAAATAGGAAGAGGGAAGAGCCTGCCGCAGTTTCTCCATGGCAGGACAAGGACTAGGGGAGGCACAAAGAAAGGATGGGATGGCTGGGGGCGCCCAGGGCAGGGACACTCAATTGTAGGGTCCAGTAGGGTCCGTATCACAGTCATTAGAAGTGTACGACAGCCTCTGGGGCAGAAGCCGGAAGGGCCGAGCCAGAGAGACTGGGAGTTGGGCACGCAGTCAGCATCCCAGGCAGAGGGAGGGTCATCACGATGGGTCCCCTCCTGCCCACAGCCCAGGCCGCACTGCTCCTCGCTTCACAGTTCTTGGAAGTCTTCTCACCACTTGCAGAACGAGTCCAGACCGCTGGGTTGATGTTCTGTGTCCTGTTGGATTAGTCACAAGCTTCCTTGTGAACCTTTTGCTGCCTCTCTCCCTATAGCCACAAACAGCTGGGGAACTCATGGCTTTTTCCAGAAAGCACTTCATGCTTCCCTACCTCTTGTAAGTCTGTGGCATTTCATTCTTGCTGAATTGCTCGTATTTGCCCTATTTCTGCTGAAGTCCTTAGAAGATAAATCATTGATGGTAGTCAACTGGAAAGCATAGTTTGAGAACCTTGGATTTTACCATCTGTTTGGAGAATAATAATTTAAAATCTTATATAAGACTTGTGCTTGGAGTTTGTAGTTTTCATTTGTTTTGAAGACAGTGGTTTTGAATAGAATGCCTGTCTGCCATCTCCTCAGTGTGTCCTTTCGCATCCTTGTAGTTAGCAGAGTTGCCTCGAGGTTTAGCTGCAGGAATCTTACAGCATACTTAGGGAGCTTGGAGCAGATGAGCCTAAACTGTGAGACTGTACCTTGGCACTAGCTTCATAGACTCGGGGCAGTCGTGAGAGGAAAATGTTTTGGATCCATGACCTAAGTGAGCACAAAGCGCTGGGGACTGTGGTTCTCATCCAGCTGCCTCCCTGCTGTGGGATGTGAGCCCCGCAAGGGCTCTCTTGGCCCTCTGAGTAACAGAGAACGGAGTAGTGTGCTCTCCCGCTGTGAGACACATGAAGAGTGGGGACACAGGTCAAGGCAATCTCGTTTTTTAAAAGAATTTATCTTGAGTAAGTTTTAAATCACAGAAACATTTAAGGCTTATACAAATGGTAATATAACAGTCCAAGTTCTGTTACTCAAAAGTGACAGTTAACAATGCCGTAGTTTCTCAATATGTTTGTTAATAAGTGAAGTAATTAATACACAAAAAGTTCCATCTGTGTTTAGCCTGTCTTCAGTTCCCCCTTCATGAATTTAGAGCTCATGTTTCATGGCTCCCTTTATATTGATCTATGAACATTGCATTATGTGTTTTAAAGGATTTACTTGAGTAGCCAAGCGTAATGGAGCACACCTGTAAACCCAGCACTACAGAGGCTGAGGCGGGAGAATCACTACAAGTTTGGGGCCAGCCTGAGCTACATAGTGAGACCTGTAGGGGTGGGAGGGTTACCTGACTAAACTCTGTACTCATCTTGCTTGAAGTATTCTTTTAAATACGAAGTCCTGTGTTTAAACTTCTTTGTACGTGTTAATTTTTTATTAAAACTGTTACTGAGAAAGCTGGGAGCCATGTGGTGGTGCACACCAGTAATCCTCACACTTCGAAAGCCTGAGACAGGACAATTGCATGTTCGTGCCTAGCGTGCGCAGCTTAGCAAGACCCTACCTCAGCATTTCAAACTGAGTAGACAAAGGGCAGGGCTCAGAGGCCCTGGGTTCAGTCACTTATACCAGAAATGAACGACGGGGCAGGGACAGAAAGAAGGAGAAAAGGAGGAAAGGATGTGTGCATCTCAGTGGTAATGTGCCCAGAGTCCTGGGCTCGATCCCCAGCACCAATGAAAACAATTTCCCCTGTACCCCTAGGGGAGGGTGGCAGATTTTGTTTTGAAAGACACATTATGGGGGATATACAAGCCCATGTTTATTTTTTGGGAGCATTCTATTGATGAATTGTTAATTTTATGAGTTTTATTAAAATATGCACTTAAAAGGAAAACAAAAGTAAAAATTGTTAAATCTTTAATATGTAATAAGTGTTTATACATCAGCATTTTCAACATCAACTGTTTATTTGCTTACAAAATCTAAAAATTAACAGCAGAGATACATTTCTATTGAATACAGTAAAAATACAGACAGGACTACCACAGCAGTAATCTTTGCTTCCGTTATCACACCCACCCACTGATTTCTTCCTCATTTGAATCAGGTTCTTCGGGCTGTACTTTTGCCTGACATGACTTGCTAGCTTCTTTCACTTACATGACCCACGTCATCACTGGTGACTAAGTCACCTGAGGACTCCTTTCGGCCTGCTCCCAAAGTTGTAGAAGTGAATTTTCATGCAATATTATACTGAATTGGGCTAATTCTACACAAAAAATCAAAAGAAAACATTTAGTAAAATAAATTATACATACACAAAAATGTAATGTGGTGCATAACACAGGTAAAACTCACCCGTTCACACTCTGATACGTGTGCACACACCTTGCTGTTCTTCAGACAAGTGGGTAAACACAAAGACTGTTTCCTGTGTTCCCCCAGGGCAGCGATCTCTCATACCGAGATCCTGAAGTCCATCTGTTCATTAAAAAAGTATGATGGGGCATCTTTTACCCAGCAGGTAAAAGATGGGGTAAAGGTGGGACACGTCCCCAGGAGCACTCATCTCTAGTCTTACCAGTTCTGTAGGTGTAGAGTGTTTGTAAATACTGTTTGTGTAAAAGTATATAGTTGAACTTAATGCATTTTTATTCAGTGTGTAGCTAGACATATGTGTGTATAATTCTATAGGTAGTTAAGTTTAGACTGCTATGCTTGCGTTCAAATATGCAGTTAAGGGGCGGGGAATTTAGCTCAGTGGCCTAAGCGCCTGCCTGGCAAGCCTGAGGTCATGAGTTCGATCCCTGGTACCACCAAAAAAAAAAAAAAAAAATGCAGTTAAACTTACATGCGGATGGTAATGTGCATGTAGTAAAGAATATTTTCTAGTTATTTATATTGGGTAACTTGAAAAGAAGTACAGTACGTTTTGAGTCCAAAGGAGTATTACCTTTCTATCATGATGCAGTAAAATCCTATTCTTTTCTCAAGCAAATTCTTGAGATTTCAACTTCAGGATTTTGTTAATTGTGTTTTTACATTTCCTCTTAGTTCACTGTGATCTCCTTTAAGACAAAGGTAGTTTTTAATTAGATTTTGAAGAATCTGGAAAACAGTTCATGTGTGACAGAAAGGAAGGATATTTCAGATCAAGACTGTGCTAATTACAAGAGATAATCTACAACACTGCCGCTTATGCCTTTAAGCCTAAGTTCTTTAAACAAAGCAGTAACACTGTGACCGACTTTCTTAGTTGTCTGTTAATATAAATTAGCCCAACTCAGCGGTTCTCATCCTAGCATCAGTACATCCACATCTGTGAGTGTAGACATGCAGATTCTTGGGCTCATAAACTCAGGAGATAGACCCAGCAGTCTGTTGTGCAGGGCTTCCAAGAGATTCTGTTCGTGCTCTTGGTTGAGAACTACCAGCCTATGCTAACTGTGGTCTTGGAATAGTTGAAAGGTCATGGGCTTCAGGACAAACAGACCTGATCTGAACTTAATAGATTTGCAGTTATCAGTCTGTTACATGCGAGTGTTGAGATTTTCACCTAGAAAATGAAAATGATAATGCTTTCCAGAATTGTGAGAATTGATGGATATATTTTGAATAGCCACACTTAAACTGGTGCATTGTAGGAAATATGGTTACTACTGTCAATGCTTTTCTAGTATAGTGATTACTTTTTCTTATAGAGTAAAAGCATACTTGAATTTTTGCTTTTAGATCCAAATGCTCAAGAAATTGAGGACATCTATGGACTGCGTGGTCAAATAGAGCACAAAATCTCCTTTCTGAGAACTCAGGTGCCAAAGGATGTGAAGCTTATCCTCGTTGGCCATTCAATAGGCAGCTATATGACCCTTCAGATGTTGAAGTCTGCCCCAGAGCTCCCAGTAAGTATACTGTAGGAGGGAACTGTGGGTGCTGATTACCTGCTTGCACAAACCCCCCTGGAATTTCCTTTGCTCTTTTGTCTCTTGGTTAATAGATACAGATAAATAGGACAGAGAAAGGGAGAGTTGGTGGCTGCCTTTATCCATATCTATTACGTGGACCTGTGTGAGTATATGTTCAAAGAGTAAAAGAGGGAGACAGTTTCTGATATATGAATGCCTGTGAATCTAGGATTGTCTGAAGTTCCAATGTTACATTTAACTTGCTGTCTTTCATGAGGGAATGTTTAAGAGCAGTTATCAGCCAATCCATGGATAAGAATCTTATCTTTGTTGGGAGAGTATTTTGAAAATATTTATGCCTCTCTCAAAAGTAAAACAATGTATCATCAGCAGATGTGTTGTCTACTGCTGTGTATCAAATTGCCTCATAGCTTAGGAGAGTAAAATAATATACATGTATGAGATTATGGTCAGTGTTTACAAAGGAGTAGATTTAATACAGGACACATTATGTTATAAGCCAATAAATTCACCCAAAAGTCAAATGCAGAAAGTACAGGAGATCTATCCACACACTAGAGACACAAAGAATCCAGCCAAGGGCCTAGATCCCACAGCAGTGTCCTCCACGGGTCCAGCTGGAGGCCTACAGTCCACAACAATGGCTCATGCAAGTCTGTATCAAGGGTCTGCACTGGGAAGGCCCAAAGGTCAGTGGTGGAAGCTAGAAAGTCTGCACCAGCGGAATGAAGGGTCTGTGCCAGCAGGCTGAGGGATCTGCACTGGAGCCAGGAAGTGACACTCAAGGTACGGACCAGAGCTCACAGCCATCCTCAGTGACAGCAAGAATGCAAGCTCCTCCAGTGATGAGAATAACTGAGTTATCCAGAAAACCAGCATAACAAGCTTGTCCAGGAGAGTCTACAGTGCACCATCTTCCCCTCCAGTTCTCCTTTTATGCTGTTGGCAGCAATCTTCAGGTGGGCCTTCCACACCCTGCACCATGCTGACTCAGTTTAGACAGGTGTTACAAGATGACCATTAGTGGGCTGGGGATTTAGCTCAGCAGCATAAGCACCTGCCTGGCAAGCATGAGGTTGTGAGTTCAATCCCCAGTACCGTAAAAAAGAAGATGACCATTAGTTAATCCACCACAAAATGTGATCAAAACATGTAGTGAATGGTTAAATTTTTAAATTTATTACTCTAAAAGACATATTGTCGTAAATTTTCCTCAAAATAATCCCCTTTGTCATGGCTTGTATCTAGATATCCCCTCCAAGCCTTATGCACTCATAAGTGAGGCTTGTCAGAGCTAGCTGGACCTAGGGTGTGACACTGGATTAGGGTTGTGTGATAACTAAGTCAGTTTGGCATAGTTCTCTGTGTGGATAATGAAAGCCCCACCATGTCAGTAGACTTGTGAGGCCTGGATGGGATATAGAGGGACAGAAAGAACGCAGGCTGCTGCTTGCTGCCTTCCTGCCTCCTGCCTGCTGTGCCATGCACTGCCTCCTCTGTGATGCCTCTCTGCCATGCCACGCTGCCTTAGGTCTAGCCGCCTGTGGACTGAAACTTCTACAAAATGCGGATGTTGGCCTGCTTGGGGGGGGGGGCAAGGGAGATTTTCATGGGTGAGGTCCCTAGGCTAAAGAAGACACATGTGTAAGACATCAGTAACAACAGCAGGCAGCACGGAGCAGAGCAGAGCACCAGAGCCAGAGCAAGAGCCGCCTGCGTCTTTATTGTGTGATTCTCACACGGGCTGTTCTCTCGTGTTTACATCCTTACATGGTGCCGTAACCAGCGCATGCGTGTTTACCTGTGCTAAGTCGTGGTTACATAACTGCACCCCACTGTGCACCTGTGCTAGACAAGCAGGGTCACATCTGCAGGTGTCCTTGGATGTCCTGAGCTTTGAAGCAGTCTGAGTGGTTCCCCACAGTGGGCCAGAGTAAACCGTTTCTCCTTTCACTTGTGGCTGCCTGGTATTTTGTTTCAGCAATGAGGAAAGTAACTAAGACACCCTTGTTTCAGACACACTTATGGCATCATTCTTGCCGCTTTCTTAAGCAATTCTGGAATCTTCTTTTGTGTGTTAACAAGGCATGATCAAAAATTTGGTGAATGCTGCTGCTGAGTGCCACCAAATAGAAAGCCAGACTTATGAAAACATAATGAGGTGTCCTCACCCACCGAATTTACCAAGTGCAGCACAGTAAGACTTCTGCTCTTCCCCAAAGTCCAAAGGACCATGAATGGTAAATATGTTGAATTGATTCTGGACACTGAGACAGATACAGCAGTGCAACTGAAGATACAAAAGAAGAATTGTTTCCAGAATTGTTTCAGAAAGTAGAAAAAGTGATTGGCTAATTGTGTTCAAAGTAAGAGAAAATATTTTGAAAGGAATTAGTAGTAATGTGTCTTTTACCATAAAAATCTAAAAAGACAGAGATTTAAACATTCACCATGTATTTGGAACACTCCTCATATTCTATCACAGTTTCTGGCGAGAAATCTAGCCACAGCTTAGTGGAGTCCTCTGCTTACGGGTCTCCATAGCCTCCTAGGTGGACTTGAACTTAGGTCTACTTCTAGGCTCACTGGTGTGGTTTGTTGGCGGGATTCAGTTCCTGAAAGCCGTTGAATTGAGGGCCTTAGTTCATCCCGGACGTTGGGGTGGGTGGACCTGACGTTCCTTGTCACTGGCTTCAACAGCAAACTGGTGAAAGAGCTAAGAAAGGAAGGAGTCTGTTGGCAAAATGGAAGTCATAGGTTGTGACTTAGTTCCAGGCATGACAGAGCACTCTGGCCTCTCCTGTTAGGACCAAGTCATTAGGTCCAACCCACACTCGAGGGGCAGTTTCGCAAAGGTGTAAATTCTCAGAGGCAAGGGACCCTGGGCACCGTGTCAGAAGCCGCCTGCCCCTCTGCTGTAAAGCTGGAATTTCATCAGTGTGTACAGTCAAGCATGTACATATAAAAATGTATGTAAGTCAAAATATTGGCTTAGCCTTGTTAAAAAAATTCAGTAAATTGTTATGAAATAACTTTTTGTTATTATTTATTATTTTGTTTAAATCATTATAAACATTAAAAAGGATACTTACCTATGTGAAGTAATAACAGCGTTACTATTCAGTAAACATAGGAAAAATATTCATTCCTCAGGTCATCTCAGTCTTGTGTTAATCACAGGTCTGTCTTTCCAGTTTTTGTTTGCCCCAGACTCTTTTTGCTTGTAGTACATGGTTTGTCTCATGTGTATTTGAAACCAGTTGTGTAACACATTTGCTTCAAGCCTTCCCCTCTTTTGGTCTTGCATTTGCAGTGTCCTTGAGAAAGAAGTACAGCATTTCTTACGGTTAATGCGTCTTCCTATAGTTTAGGCTCATTACCCAGTAATTCCTGCATTGCCTGCAGGGGTTCCTACCTTTCTGGAACCGCAGTGGAAGGGACCAAGCGTGGCTCAGTGGTACAGCATGTGTGTAGCATGTGTGAAGCTCAGAGTTCAATCCCCAGCACCAAAGTGGGGGAAAAAAAGAAGGAATCAGAGAGGGAAAAAGGAAAGCAAAGAGGGGGTTATGAAAGAAGGGAAGGTAGAAAGGGAAACCAAAAACAGTAATGAAAAAGATGAAACACAAACTTAATTTTTGGAGATGCGCCTCATCCTGTGATTACAGAGTTTTCAGAAAGGCGTGAAACTGTTTTATCTTTATAAAGAGCGTTTACTAGAAAATGATCATGCAAGAAATTGTCTATAAAGTGCACCCTTTGGGGAATGACAAGAGAGTGTGTGGTTTTTTATTATTGGAAAGCTTTTTCTGGTTTTAATTAACTACACTGTTGAGATCCTCCCCGCCTCCTCCCTCCCCTGTTAAACACCTGGGCTAGTTCATGTGAGTGGCGTGATCCCTGCTTAAGTGTTGAAATTTCAGTGTCTCTGGGCTACTCTAAGACAACACGGTGCCTGCACGCCCAAGTTAGCATGACACGCTCCATTTGAGATGTGCTTGACAATCAAGTAAGTTAGTGTGAGCCAGAGTTTTGCAATTCCTAATCATTTTGCCAAAAATAAGTTAACTGTTATGTTTTATAACATATGAAGTGTGATAATAAGAAACTTGTGTTTCCATCTATCCTGTTATTTTTACTGGAATTTTTGACTCCTATAAAGTTTTGAGGACATATTTGTAGTTCAGTAGCAGAACTATTTGGTTTTATTTTGCTTCGGTTCTTTGTAATATTTTTACTAACTAATTGTAGGTAATTTTTGGCCTTATTTTAAGAGACTTACTGCATGTATCAGCTATGTTATCTGATCAACATTGGATACACACAAAAAATTACCTCTTCACAAAATTGGTGTTTAAAATCTTTTTGTTGTTTAAGAAAGCGTGATGTATAGACCTATAGAACATTTTCAGATATTTTAGCACTAATTAGTGTCCAGAATAGAGAATTGAAGAAGGCAGTGTTATTGGAAGATTGCTAAGTAGTAGTTGTCATAATTTATAATAATCACACTTGTTTTTAAACCAGAGGACCTTAGACTTAATGTTGGTGTTAGATATAATCCAGCCCCATCTTTCATTTTATAGGTGAAAAGTGAGAGGGGCCTTGTCTGGGTCACTGCTGGCACTGTCTGAGCCTTGGCGTGGGTTATGTGGTGGTTTGGATACGTGTCCGCCAGAGACCCATGTTGAAGCTTGACCACAGCTCATGGCACTGTTAAGGGCCAGCAACCTGACCTAGGGAGGCCTAGTGGGAGGATGCTGTCACTGAGCGTGTGCCCACAGCAGGACCCCTCTTTCTGTCTTTGCAGCAGCCATCAAGTAACCAGGTCCCTCTGTCACATGCTCCCAGTGTGCCACCACAGGCCTAAAACACCATCGTCCATTGGCCGTGGACTAAAACCTCCAAAACTGTGAGCCACATAAGCCTTTCCTCTTTACGTGTTGATTATCTCACAGTACCAGAAGACTGACAACACAGGTGCACTTACACCAGCTGTGGGTTAAGGAGGTCTGAGCAGGTATCTATCTAAGGCTCTCCCAGCCTTTGGATGTTAGTGAGCCCTCCTGCACCATGACATGCCTCTGCAGTGTGCAGCTAATGTGGCTGTTTTCCAGTGCCACATCTCGGAGTAGCATGTCCTGTGAATGCTGTAACAATTTGGAGGGAGGGGGACAGGTGACATGGAAACAACACAGTAGTCGTTACATCCTTAGTTATTCTTCTTGCTGCTGAGACAAAGTAACAGGCACCCACAGTTAAAGGTTTCAGTCCATAGTCAGCTGACGCCCAGGGAGGGAAGTAGACCGAAGGGAATCACAGAGAAACAGTTCATGGCTTGGCAGGCAGGAGGCAGCAAGCAGCAGCAGCCTCCTCCCCCGTCATGTTCCTTCGGACTATGAGCCTGCTGATTGGTGCCACTCACAGCCAGGGCAGGGCTTCCCTCATCCACGCCCAGAACTATCCAAACCTGTTTAGTTATACACCCTTAACCCCAGGACCATACACCCTGGATCCAGCTACCTCCAAAAAGCCCTACCCATGAGCACATGAGGCTTTGGCAGGGGTAAAAGGGTATAGAGATAAAAGACGTTATATATCCCTTTGTCCAGAGTCTGCTTTCTGTCATTATCTTGCTCTGATTGTTTAAAATGTGCCATCTGATTTTGCCAATCTGACTTTAGTGCCTAAAGTTTAAGACTAGAGGTTCACTGGAGCCTGCACGGAGTTCTGTGGTAAACTTGAGATAATACAGAGGGAGGAAGGGAGAAAAGGAGATAATTCACATATCATAGTAACACGTCAGGTGGCAAAACCACCCAGCTGAGCCCTTTGATAACCCATAGGGCTTGTGAGAAAGAATAATCACTGTAGTGTAAGCCATAAGCTCATGAATGGTGTGTTACACAGCATTGGATGAGTGAAGTGAAACAAGGAAACAGAAGTGAGTGTAGTAAAGGACCAAGAGGGTGAGAACATCTGACAGCTGTTGTAGTAACTGGAGGGTCAGCCATGTGCTTGAAGAGAACGCTTCACTGATACAGCGGGAGAAGGTTGCAGGAAGTAAAGTGATCAGCAAGATAGTGATCTCTCAGAGTTTGGCCATGCAGCAGAAAAGACAAGATAAGGTAAGGTCAGAGAACTGTTTTCCCCTGTATTTGGAGAGGAAAATTTAACATTTACCGAGGGAATAGAGGTAGATGTTGAATGAAAGTGGAAGGGAAATGGGAGCATCTATCATGTCAGTTTTCCTTCTGTTCACCTGTTAAACCTGTATACTTGAAAACTAGGAAATTGAATTTTTCTTATTTGTTGCGTCCCTGTGAAAGTGTTTTTGTCTGGTGGGGGGATAGCACATGTCACTTACGTTTGGTTTTCCTTTCAGGTTAGAAGCCTGACGATGTTTTAAATTGATGTTGCTGTCATTACTAATAATTCTATGTCATGTTCATTTGAAGTGTTTAAAATATGTTCATGTGTAATGAGGTCATTTAACAGTTAATTTTTCTCCTGTTATAATGAAACTGAAATTCTAAGGGTTTCGTGTCTGACCTGTATGTTGATTATGAGTAAGTGACAGAACGAGGACACTGTTGTTTTCTAACTTTCCCATTATTTGCTTTCCAATTGAGTTGATTAGAAAGTTTATGATTATAGATGAGTACAGTAAGTTACTTTCACAAACCTCTAAAACCTATTTAGCCTCAATTTAAAAATTCTATTGTTATTTCTTTAATACTTAGATTCTTCACATGCACAAGGAGGTCTCTTAGTGGAGGGTAGGTGTGTGCGTTGCGGGGCGCCAGAGATTTGGGAGAAGTGAGAGCCCATGTTAAGTTTTATGGAGCATGGGAGGTGGAGCGCCATGGGCAGAAACTGAGCTGAATAGACAACGGATCATAGCCTCCGATTTGAACTGGAAGGAAAGGAGACCTTGCTGTGAGAAGCCAGACAGTTCTGCAGACACAATTCCTCACCCTTTGTCACTTGTCTACATGGGACCCATTAATGAACGCTGATGTGTGAAAACCCCAGAGATCACGCAGTCTGTGACTAACTATTCTGATTTATAGAAGAGTTCATTTCAGAAAATGATAAATCTACTGAGGAAGGTTTTGTCAAGTGCAATGAAATACAGTGATCCTAGTGACTTACAAATGTATTTAAATATACACATATGTTTACCTGTGCACACACATTGTCTTGTCTGAAGTACCCTAGGAGAATACTTTGCTGAAAACTAGACACATGGGAAGTTTCAACTTTTCAACTTTAGCCATTTTTTTAATATCTGTGTATTTTTAAAATCCTGAAATTGCTTTCAAAGTGGAAAAATTATGTGGGTTTTTTTTTCATCTTTTCTAGCTCAAAAACTATTTAATATATTTTTCTCAAACTTTGCAAAAAAAATCACCTTTGGGGCTGAAATGAAGCATGGAAAATTTCACCACAATGGGCTAATTTTTTTTTGGAAAGCTGAAGAAAGTGAAAACAGGTTTTATAATACAATATTTTTCATGCATGTCAATACTTAGTACTTTATCTGCTGCATTTCATCTGAGAATTTCTCAATGCTTTTCATATTTAAATACCAAGCCATTTAAATATTTATGTGTCCATGATGTTCAGATGTAGAAAATGTCTCCCATCTTTTCAACTTTTGGTAAGGTGGGCTTTCCGGGGACAGGTACGGTAACTGAAGCAAAGCGGCTAAGGACCCGAGAACCCTTACACTTCCTGCCTGACACCTTTTGTCATCACCTGTTCCTTCCCAGGAGAGTAGGCTATAGTAGATGACACTAGATGTGGAAAGCATGTCTAGCATATGGACAGCAGCTACCAGGGCAGTGGCGGCATTGCCTGGGATCTTACTAGAAATGCATATTTCAGGGCTCAGCTATGGAGGGCGGGGCACCAGTGTTGTAACCAGTGCTGACGATTCAGTCAGGTTCAAGCTTGAGAATCATCCACCCAAGGTTTTTGAAAGATTAAAGCATCGATGAATGCTTTGGACAATTAAACATGTCCTTGGTCTTTTGTTGACACACCAACTCTGTCTTCTCCTAGCACCCCGTAGAAGCCCATACTAGTCACATTCTTTACAGGCTGACTCTTCCCATTTAGGAACCTGTCCACACACACAAGAATCCCTGCTTGTTCAGAGTAACAGTACCACCAACATGTGTTTTCGCATTCCCTCAAGTTATCAGAGTCAAGCCTGGCATGCAGTGGGACTAGATAGTATTTCATTTTCATCTCCTTGAAGTCTTTAATTCCAAGATTTATTTATCCATTATTTATTTGTGGTGCTATGGATTGAATCCAAGGCCTCACACATGCCAGGCAATAGCTCTGTCACTGAGCTACACTCCCAGCTCCTTACAGGCAACATATAAACAGAGGATATCAGTTCTGTCAGTGGAAGCTGATTTGAGCTCTTGTTTTGTGTGCAAGTTCTTAGTCTTGTGTTTTGCACTAGTCTTTCTCATTCCTGCAAACTCCATTGTCTGTGGCATGGTAACAAATTCCGAGACTATTATCCTGTGACAGGTATCTGTTCTGTGCAGGCCTTTAGCTAATGGCTCGGGCCTGGCTTAGTGTAAGGATGAGGAATTTGAGCATAGCCCAGGGCAGCAGTGAACCGTTTAGAGCTGTCAGTAATACAGCCCGCTGCCTTGCACACCATGGTCTGCTACCATCGGCCTAGGCAAGTGCAAGGGATTTAAAGGTCTGTTCAGCAACAGCTCATCTCAATGAAACACGTAGCTATATAGTATGAAAGGAAAGAAGATGTCTTTTTAACATTGATAATAAAAGTTTTATTGTGAAAACCTTCAAAAAGAAATAAAGTAGTTGTATAATAAATCTCCAAATGCCCATTATCCAGAGTAATATAGACACTAATATTTTGTTATCTTTATTCCATTTTTTCTTAACTACTTCCAGGTAAATTATACCCCTCTTGGTGATGCGTCATGAAATACTTCACTGTGTGTCTTGAGCAAGGGACATTTTCTCTAACTGTTGCCTTGTCATTATCACACTTATCAAGGTGAATGGCCATTCTTTGATATCACCAAAGAGTCCATCATTATTTGATATCATCAGTTACAGTCCATACTCAGATTTTCTGTGGCCCCAAAATGTCTTTTTATAGTTGCCTTACAAGATTCTTCTTTAAAGGTTTATTTCTAATTATAAATTAAAAGTATTTGTGAACTCCAGGAAAGTAGGGGGGAAAAAATCTTTAAAAAAACAAAGGCACTGTGAAAGTAGTGGCCAGAGAGACTGTATACACAAATTGCTTTTATAATGTGCCACGTAGCTTCTTAGAATGTGAAATTAGCTTACAGAATAGTTGAGATAGATCTCATTACACTTTGTTTTAGAGACACTTGTTGTAAGCATTCATTGTTTTAGAAGGGTCATGTTAAAGCTAACTTCTTTGAGTTGCTATGCTTAGACTTGAGAAAATACTGTAGCATCCACTCTCCATTTCTTCAATGAAAAGAGAAAGAAAAGGAACATATTTATTGCACATGTTTATAGTGTACACCATTTACATTCTTTGTGAGGAGTTGGTACGTGTACATAACACGTCTTAGCCACTTACAGCTTACCCCAAGCATCACTCTGGTGGTGTTTACGTCCTGACTCTGTGGAGCGTTGCTTGGGCAAGTGTACTGCAACCAGTTGATTCTTGTTTGCATGAGATACGCTATATGCCTATTTGGTTGTTTTGTTTTCAGAGACAGGATCTCATTAGGTAGCCCAGGCTGGCCTCAAACTTACGGCAGTCCTCTTGCCTCAGCCTCCCTAGTGTTGGTATTACAGCCATGTGCTACCACACCCAACTTATCTCTCCATTGTATGTCGACTATTTGTTGCATACTTTTTTTATTTAGAACATCGTATTCACATTTGGTGTTTGTTTCTAGTGAAATCTAGTAAGAAGTTCTGATTGTTTTCTTTTACTAATTTGTCTTTATTGGATTTGTCAAAAATAACCTATAACTTTGTGCTACAATCTATAAAAACTTACAGTAAATATATTAGATATAATTTTTATACTTCTCCAGAACTTAGTGATACTCTTTTACAGTACAAAATGGTCACATTTGGGACACTGAAACTGAATAGGAGAGAATTGCCAAAAGATCTGCAAAAAAAAGAAGGAAAAGGGAAAAATGTTAGCATATCAGAGAGGAAAAGTCAGTGCTATAAAATGAAAAGTAAAAAAAAAGTCTCCTTATTGTGAACTATTCATAACACAGAAATGATGGAACTTGAAAGAAAAGCTAAACTAAACAAATCCAGCAGCAGTGTTTATAGTAATTCTGTGGGTGGCATTGACAGTTGGTCAACACCTAAAAGGCTGTCCTGTAATCAAAATGCAAGGAAAAAATATCATTATACACTTTTTCTGCACCTTCTGGACCAAGCAATATGCAACTTGTTTGATTTTTCAAACAAGGAGATTCAAAAAGTCATTTATAATTTAGATTAGATCTAAAAGACCAAATAATTGAAAACTACAGGATAGCAAATCACCAATCAGATATCCATCATTGACATCTTCACATCATGGTTAGCACACAAGCATTCCATTGAGATTGTACCACCCGCAGGAAAAAGAAAAGGCCAGTGTGACAGTATAAAGTGTGCTGTTCAAAGAAAGGTAATAATACAAAAAAGTTTAGAAAGAAATTATATTGTACTGTCCAAATTATAACATCACATTATGTATTGAATATTTGAGGATATACTGTTCCTCATAAATTTGATAAAATTGTTTTTATATTTCCTGTTATAATACAAAAATTAACAAAAAAGCATGTAATTTTTGGTCACCCTGTATTTAAATAATTGGACTGGTAGGTGGTTAATTCCTTTTTCACCCACCTCCCTCCCATCTCTTGATCTTCCTGAGAAACATTTGAGTTGTATTCACATTGTTATTTATTAGGATATAAAAATCTAAGGTATATAAGCCCTTGTAGATGTTTACAGCATTGAAAGATCAAATCAGTTTACCACAATGGTAGCTAATCCTTTCAACAACTCCTTGAGGACGCTGTTGTTGTTTGATTTTATACATGAGGAAACTGAGACTTAGAAAGGACGTAAGTGACTTGTCCAGCGTCAGGCAGCCAGTGAGCAGCACTGCTGGGGTTTGAGACCACGTCTTAGCCCCAGAGTGCATGCTGCTCATCACCCTTTACTGTAAGGAATTTGTAGAAATCCATGAAAAGAGCATCAGATTCTCAGATAAGGAGCAAAGAACATGACAGATAACTCACTAAAGAGCTAGCTAATCAGATATTCCAAAAGCATATATCCCTGGCCAATGTGTGACACAGTGATAATACGGCAGTACACAGGAGTATGTAATGATGTCTGTTTACAGAGCACATCATGCTTACTAGTGTGTATGTGATGAGCGAACCTCAACAGGGATCAAAATTAACTGCTACCTTTGCAGAGGTGTTTTTTTGTTTGTTTGTTTGTTTTTTCTAAGCGTAGAAAATTTTATTGGAGAAAAGGAATGTGGAATAGGGATGGGGGAATGGGGAATAGGAACAGCTCCTGAGAGACAGGAAGGTCCCCAAACGGGTTACCAATGAACCCACCTCAAAAAGGAAATTTTATAGAGCAAAATCATGAAGCAGGTTCAATGTGGGTCAAAATTATGATCAGCTAATAAGATTGCAAGTATAGTTGCTTAGGTAATACTGATCTGATAGTAGCAAGGGTACATGAGTGACGTCATTAATCTTGGTCAGTAATCTGTACTCTTATTCTTGTCTTTGGTCTTGGCAGTCTTAGTCTTAGGGTTAGGGTTAGGGTGAGAGCAGATGGCCCACCCCTGAGGAGATAATGGGAAATCCCGGAAGGATGATAGCCATCATTCCAAGCCTCTATCCTTCCCTTAGGGATATATGTGGAGCTAGTCATTGTGACTTCAATCTTCAGATGCACCTGCGACAATGGTCCAGATGGATTCTCGTCCTCTGCTCTGACTCCCTGCAGGACCCAGCCCTGTCTGACTGTCTACTGTATTTCTCCCTGCTTTAACTGTCTAATATTCCCCTACCACAGAAGAAGCATCCCTGCCTGTGGTTAGGGGAGAAGGGGTGGAGTTTCTACTCAGCCACTTTCAGCTGAAAGGGGTCTGTGTAGGGGAAACCACAACCAAGGGCCTTCTGTGGAGTGTGGAGTTTAAAGGAACAAGTTGTGCTGTGTCTGTGTGTCCTTATGCTCTGAGGGGCTGAGCAGGTAAATACCAGGGAGAAGAGTGCAGAAACAGGTTAACAGAATTCTGTAGAACTTCCTTCTTGTAGTTATTTTTCATTACAGCCAGAAACTTCTTTTAGATCTGTTTATAGAGGTGAGGAATAAGAATGTGCTCTCTAAGGAAGGAAAGGCTCGTCAGTATGGTTATCCAGTCGTATGAAGTTGTTTTACACTCACTTCTTAATTCTATGGAAAATGTGTGAACAATATGCAGTGTTGACCACAAAAAATTCCTGAAGTGGAAAAAGCCTAGCAGGCACTAAATGCAAGACGCTTCCCGAGAGTGAGATATGGCCGCTTTGAGATCTCACATTGTGGGCCAGCTCAGGCCATTGATATTTGGTTGGGGAGACGCGACAGGTCAGGCATCCGGGAGGTGTACAGATGCCAGATTAAAAGTCTAAAGCCAGCATATCCATTGAAAGCTTACGGCGCTTTCTTTTTAGTGGCACAAATTCTCAAGTTTTGTTCCTTGAATACAATAAGATTTCCAAAAACTTCTTCAGCTTCTTGGCCTCTCAACTTCTCAAAAATCTGTACATAACTAAAGAAAGATATTTTCAGCACTCCTCTTTGAGTTTCCTTTGAGTTTCCTATCAGTTCCTTCTGCCTTTGGTGCTTTCCACGGGCGTTTTCCCGGTTTTTAATTGCTCTGGACAGGGAGATTTCTTTGAAGCAAGGTAGTCTACTACCCCTCCCTCTGCTCCCCACCACATCGCCACTTTGCCTGGTCTCCGGTCCTGCGGGTCCTGCTGTGGAGAAGTGTAGCATTTGGTGGGGTTTGCTTTTAGTGTAACAGAAGATGGCTTGTTTGGGAGGGAAGATGGAGAAGAAAGGGTAGGCAACTACTGTGAAGTAGTAGGGGCTTCAGAGCTGAAAACCTCTGGTGTTTTTGACCTTTTTTATCTGGAAAGCTATAGAATTTTAACTGTCCCTTCAATGTTATAGCTTGTGGTGATATTTCTGGGTCTGGTTATCCTTCTTATTCTGGAAACTGGCATACTTCTATATTGAGAACTTCTTTCTCTTCTCATTTATGTGTAAGCTTTCAGAAATGATTGTCTTTATTGTTTCTATTGTTCCTCCCTTTTGTCTTTTAGTTGAATACGATAAGAAGCATGAAATGTTTCTCCAGCATTATCTTCTAACTCATCTAATTAAACTCTTGTTGTTAGCATTCATGCAGATAGTTTCCAAGGAATTTCTTGTTCTTTGTTTCCTCAGTGTGCCTTTTTTCCATGGGTCTCTTTTTCAGGAAGCAAATTTTCTGCCTTTTGTCTTGTATTATCTGTATTTCTGAATTTCTTTTTCCACATTTTGTTTATGTTGCTCTGTTGTAACTGAAACTTTGCTCCGCTATCTGATACCTGTTTATTATCTAAGTCCATCTAAGAATGAGGCATTAAAAATGCTAGGAGGTTTTGTGTGTGAGTGGATTTTGTCAGCTGCTCAGCTTTACCAAGGCAGAGTGGACAGGTACCCTGACATTTTTGTGTGGGGTATTACCCAGTTTCACTCTCTGTATGATTTTTTTTCCCTACAACTGTTAAGTTTTTCCAAAAGTGTTATCTTAGCCAGGTGTAGTGACCCTGGCCTGTGGAGGCTGAGGCAAGAGGGTCACCAGCTTGAACCCAACCTAGGTGATCTAACAACTTACCAAGATCTCACACCAACATAACAAATAAAATAAAAAGGGTTGGCAGTGTAGCTCAGTGTCCAGTTCCCAGTGCCAGGGCGGAAAATCTGCAAAGCTTTTACCTTGAAATGAGTTGCCCGAGGGGCTGGCCCAGCGTGCCGGAGCCTCGGCGTTTGCTCTCTTGGCTTTACTGCACTTCTCACATGCCCCTCCTTTGCCCTGTATGCCCCGGGCTGGACCCTCTCTCCTTCGGTTTTTATGTGGAACAAACGTCCAGGCTGGGCTGGCGTTGAGGAAGAGGTACACGGGGGGTGCTGGGTGAGGGGTGTCGCCTGCCAGCCAGACTCCTCCAGATGCTGGCTGCTGCAGTGTCTGTGAGGGACATGGGTGCACCCGTGAGCAAAACAGGAAAAACACAGCCGTGCCTTTGAAGGGTTTATAGTCTCCTGGGAAGAGATGGAGATAGGCACAAAAATGAGTAAATTAGTTTTTTCAAGGGTGAGAGTGGTGGTGCACACCTGTAATCCCAGCGCTCAGAGGCTGAGGCAGGAAGATCGCCATGAGTTCACACTCAGCCTGTGCCACACTGATCCGAACTACATAGGAGACCCTTTCTCAAAAAACAAAACAAACAGCATGATGCCTTGATAAAAAGAGTGGTGCAAGATAGATAAACTGGGTTGAAGTGCCTTGCCTGGGGGATAGAGGGCAGTGGTGGACTGCAAGTGAATTTTTAACAGTTTATTTGGAAGTCATTGCAAATTCAAGAGAGTTGAAGGAATAAGATTAGGGCAAAGAACACAATGTACAATTTGCCCAGACTGCAGTTCACCTCGTTTGCTTTATCTGTTCATTCTCTCCCCTCTCATTCCCCTTTGCTCTCCCCCACTTTCTCTCTCTCTCTCTCTCTCTCTCTCTCTCTCTCTTCCCACACAGAACTGTTTAAGGTTATGTGGAGTGTATCTTTTACCTTACGTGTATAGTTTTGAAGAGTAGGGTTATTCTCCTTTTTAACCACAGTATTCCTTGCGGTGCCGGTTAACCTCATGTTGGTGTAATGCTTTAGTCTGCCTACCATTCTCCAGCGTGGTCATTTGACCTACCAATGCCCATTTTAATATTTTGCCCTCCAATCTGGGGTCCAGTCTGGAATCAGGTATTGCATTTAATTCTCATTTCTCTTTATTCTTAACAGCATTCTTTATTTTTATTTTTTTCATAAAACTGACATTCTGAAGAATACAGTTTCTTTTTTAAAAAAAGAAAAAAAATCCTTAATGATCTGTTTGTCTTTTGATTCCTTACAATCACATTATTACACTGAGGTTGCGATTCTGGGCTGTGAACCCGCATAGGTGGCTCTCTGGTCTTCGTAAGGTCACACCTCTGTGCGCGCAGAGCGTTCAGCAGCTCCGCGATGGTGATGTTACTTTTGGTAACTCAGTCACAGTGTTATCCAGAATTTCTCTACTATATACTTCCTACAAATTAATAAAGTCGGCGAGGAGATATTTTTAAGATTATGCCAATGTCCTGGTCTTCATCAAAAATTTCCCCTCGATTTAACACCCCTGTGTCTCCTTGCCTAATCTTTACCCTGACAGCTGCAGAACGGACTTCTCGCTCCAGCGTTGCTCATGTGTCTCGGCTTTCAGTCTTCCGTAGACTCAAGCCCTGCTTTCACATTTATATTTACATTTGTATTTATTTATCAGCATGGATTTTTAATTTTATTTATTAAAAGTGTAAGATTTAGTATATACTTGCGATTTTAGTCACAAAATTGCCCCATATTTGGCCACCGGGAACCACTTCACTGTGGCCCCAATATTAAGTAAAGTCAGGGGGCCGCACTGAGAAGTAACTCGCACACAGGCCTCTTCGGGGCCCGGGATGCCAGGCAGCTCTTACAGCCAAGCTGGATGGCGGGGATATGCCTGTTTAGAGAACAGCGCACAGGCCAGGTGGGGAGAACGGAGTCTGGAGTCGGCAGTTACCTAACAGGCTTAGCTTTTTACTCTAAGTGAGCAGAACAGTATCCGACCTAGCTTTTAAAGGGAGCATCCACCCTGCTGTGTTTGAAATAGACTGTAAAAACAAGAATGAGAGGAGGGAAGCCAGTAATGAAGCCATTGCAGTAACTCAAGTCAGAGGTGATCACAGGGAGCAGTTGAGCTGAGTGGAAGTGGGGATCTGAAGGAAAAGCCAAAGGGGGTACCCTGCTTGACTCAGTGCAGAGTGCGAGAAAGGAGGAGACGGAGGATGACCGTGAGGCGTTGGGCTGAGAAATGAGGAGGACCAGTGGCCATCCGCTGAACGAAGAAAGACTAGGAATTCCACAATCGAAGTGATGTGTGGACATCTCAAGAACAGTGGAGAGTAGGAAATTACAGTAAAAAAGGAAGAGGGCTTTGAAGAGAAGAGAGAAGGGAACTGGATGCGGTGGCGCACACCTGTATCCCAGCACTCTGGGAGACTACGTGGCTGGGGGACAGCAAAAGGTCTAGCACAGTGCAGAGGCTGTGGGTACAGTCCTCACCACCACTCAGAGAGGGAGAGGGCAGGAGAGGACCCGGGAGGGCAGGAGAGAGCAGACCAGGTGTCAGGGCATCCACCATCAAGCCAGGTTGAAAAGAAGAAGTCAGAGAAGTGAGGGCTGGGGAACAGGAGTATTCTAGGTATGACCGGAAGAGGGTGCTCCACTCTGCGGGGAGCATTATATGATTCCAGTAGAGAGGCCCGAACACCGACCATTGGATTCAGCAGTGTGGATTATCTTTGCTGAATTTGAGCAATTTTGGTAAAGTGGGAGAAATGAAAGATTTTCAGCCAATATGTCAGTGCACAGCCTCTACCTTTAAAGTTCCTAAGAAGTGAATGAATCAGCTTTCTATTGTTTCAGATATGAATAAAATACTTTGCCTGCTGTTGACAGTGGAGGACCCTCTGGAGGCGCTGGTAACTCAGCTGTCATTCAGTGTTTCCTCTGTGTCTTTTCCCATTGCTGAAAGCCTGCTGTCAATATTCTCTCTCATCTGCTACCCACATTCTTTTACTTTTCCTTTTACATTTTTAAAAATCATTTTCATACTCTTCGATTTTGAGAGAGAACAGAGATAAATGAATGGGTTCAGTCTGCTTTGTGAGCCACAAGTAATAATCTTTAAACAGTACTGATTACATTCTAGAAAGGAATTCAGTTAAAAGACTACAGAATTAAGACTGGATACTTTCACTGTGTTATGCGATATTTCTCTTTGGTGTCTCCGTACCCTCCCCATATCCTCCCTCTGTATTCTGTAGCCCAGCAGAAACATTTCAACATGCCTTTCCACTCCAAGCAAAGCAGTGGAACATGCCATCAGCCAAACGTGCTGAATTTATTTTGCGCATTGTAAAATCCAGATAGCTATATACAGATGTTTATTTAGTGAAATGTATCCTATCAGAATGGACTTTTTAAATTTCCATTGAGGATATTCCAGTCATCTTTCCTTAGACGATTGTGCAAGATCTGACGTCTTTAAAAAAGGAAAATCTAGTCCAAGTTTGAGCTAGTCTAAGTTTGAGCTAGTCTAAGTCAATCTAGTCCAAGTTTGAGCTTACTTTGTAGACAGTTGGCAAAGAAGAATTCCCGACTGTTTTCAGAGTAGAAGTAACAATTTTTAAAGATAAGGCAGAGCTCGAGTTTTCATTAGTTTACACAATGCTCAACAATTGTAGTTACGGAGAAGTAATAGGCAGTGGCACAGAAGTGTCAGCTCATCCTGTCACTGCATTGCCCTGGGAGCAGTCGGGGAGACTGGCTTAAGGTGGGGAACCAGGTCGACCTGATGGATTTCTGCGAGTTACCTTGAAGGGCCAAAGGCCACAGCTTGGAATGAGTAAGACAAGCTTGAAACAAGCTCTCAGATTGCTGAATTTCTGGATTATCGAAGTGAGACTTTTTGGCCACAGTGAGGACATAGGTCAAAAAATGTCAGCAACATTAGAAGGTAGACGAAGCAGGAAATGGGTTCTTGCGAGGCCCTCCCTGGCAGAGCACAGCTCTGTGGGCCTGCTTTGGCCTCCAGAACCATGGAGTGTCTTCTGCTGGAAGCCTGCTGGCTTGTATAGTACAGGCTGTAATAATATACTATAGCAGCCTTTCGAAATGAATGCCTTGTCCTTAACACTTGATGGCTGTTCCAGTTTAAGACCCATGTGTCTGTCCTCTTCAATACTTCCGTGCAGTGTTTCTGTTCCTTACCTTTCCCCATCTTTTTCTGTCTTGTCGTCCTAGAACTCATTTTAATAGGACAGTACTCCCTGGATAGAGTCTTTAATTTTCTTCCCATTTGCTCCTCTCCACGTTCCGTGGGATTTCTTCCACTCCCAATCTTCCAGTTATTTTTTTAAATGAATAACTTTTTTAATTTTTAAAGAATACTGTCTTACTAAGTGTTCTATTTGCATTCTACTCTTGATTAATATATTTTCTTATCTATAAGCAAATTATAATTTTTTCTAATCTCTCATCATCCTTTCCTCTTAAGTTCCTTTTCCTAAATTTTGCTCTCTGTGAGCTTTACTCTAGTGCCTGCCCACCTGTTGTTCCTTTTGTACCTCTAAGTGTGAAGTTTATTACTTGGAGCTGTCATCATGCAGGCTGGGCTTGTGTCCTGCGCTGTAGACGTCAGCTCTTTTGTCAAGGACCCCAAACATTAGGCTCATTTTAAGACGATGATTACAGAAGTGCTGTCTTTGGAAGAGACAAAATCCCATTTATAGTAACGGGGTGAATTCTTACATGCTGAGGTACTGCTGATGACCCCCAAGCCACTCATAAAGAGGCTGCAATCCAGCTATGAGGATTGCTAATCTCTGAAGTAATGGTGTCTGTTTTAGTGAGATTTGGTTTTTTGGCAAGCATATATATTAATTTAAGAGCCCAAGAAACGTATGGTTTTTTTTCCCCCCTGAAAACTAACAAATGACAACCTTTTAAATATACTAGAGTGAGTTCTATGAGGGGCTTCATGGCAGTGTTTACCCCCCTAAGACTGCAGGAGTTGGTATTGTTAGTTGTTACTGATGACTTCGAGCTGTCCTGAAAACGGACATTGTTTGATGGTCTTCTTGAATTAGAGTGATTTTTTTCAGAGGAGAAAATAAAATATCTTTACCTCACGATAAAATCCAACACCACATTATTTTACAATGATCTATAGGAAGACTCACAAGGTCTATTTCCTATCAGTGTACATCTTCTATACAGTAATAGTATTCTGGACGATGACCTGAGATTGTTTCTTTTTTTTTTTTTTTACATACATATTTTTAAAAATTTTATTTAAAGAGAAAAAACAAAAAAGAAAACAACCAAACAAAACAGACAAAGGGTAGCAACAACACAGAATTCCAAAGGCAAAAAATAAAAGAACAACAAGAACAACAGCAAAACAAAAACAAAAACACTAAGAAATCGCCACTTGATAACTCTCATCATTGGAAATAGTTGTTCAAGTTACAAAATTAAAGCATACAATGTAGACATTCAAACAATGAGACTGTTAACAGTTCTCAACAATCTAACAAAAACAGTAATCTGGTCATCTATTTTACGCACTTAAACATACATGCAGTTACATCCTTTAGAGGACTTTTCCCCTCTTTTTTTTTCTTTTTATATTTTTTTTAAATTTTATTTTGAAGGGGGTAAAATTAAACACAAAAAAAAGAACAGAATGGGACATAAGAAAGCATTACATTTCAAAGCTAGACAACCAGAGATCTTCACTATCTGTCATATTGTCTCTTATTTTCTTCCAAATGGTTGTCCTTATCCTTGCATATGGGGAGCTCATACTAAATAACATAGCCAATCTTTTCACAAGATGTGTAGTCTACTGGCTCCCACTTGCTAGGCAGAGGAGAGGGGGAGGGGGGACACGGGACTGGGGACAGGACGACATGAGATGTCTGATTCTCAGCCTGCACACCGGCAGGCTCACAGCTGCCCCCCAGAGAGGGGAGGAGTTCCTTGTTCTCCCGGCACCCCAAGTCAACTGCATGGTGCAAGTCCCGAGGCGTCAGGGTCTCTCCCCTGCAGGCTCCCCAAAGCCCGCCACACTCACCTGCTATTTCTTTCTGATGAATTGACCATTCCATTTCCAAAGTTCTGAAATGGCCAACAGACCACAGAAAGAAGTCTCTTTAGGCTCCTGTTTGAAACCAGCAGCTACAGCAATCTGCTAGCCTTGCTTCAGGGCCACCTGAGATTGTTTCTTAACTTTCTTCCTGAAAAGTGATTAATAATAATACTAAATTGAAGAAATACAAGTACCACAATAGTGTCACTAGTCCCCACAAATGTATCCAGTGAAATAAGTCCCAGTGTGCATGTTTGCTTCCTGGTACTGTTCAAGAAGACATGGCTGTTCCTTATGATTGTATTAGATAGGGTTCTTTACAGTTACAGAATCAATAGAGAATATTTGCACAATTGTGCGAGGGCATTGATTAGGTGGACTTCCAGGATCAGACACAGGAGAATCCACAGTGGCTGCGTGCATGCAGGAGACCCAGAGAATCCAGGAGCTGCTCAGTTCAAAGGCTGGAAGCACAGAGCAGGAAGGATTAAGATCGCAATGCCAGTCCAAGGCCAAAGGCCTGGAAGCTCACTGGAGGCTCACCAGTGAAAGTCTGCTTTGTAAGACTGGAGAAACTGGAAGTGCAACTGCAAAAACAGCTCTTCAGTAGTGAGCTGGGTGTGTCCTTTCCTTCTTCTTGCCCTCTGCTGTTCCATCCAGACTGCAAGCCTATTGGCCGCTACCATCTATATCTGGCGGGGATGTCCACACCTCAGTTCCATGCCTTACAGACATACCCAGATCTGTGTTTTGTAAATCTACTAGTATTTCTTAATCCATTCACGTTGACATATGTACTAGTCACTGTCTCATTGCTGGAACAAAATACCTGACACCTGCTATTTGAAGTTTATTTTGGCTCACGGTTTCCAGTGGGTTTAGTCCATGAATAACTAACTCTAAGGCCCACGGAAGGGCCTGGCAGTGGAAAGTTGCTCACCAATGGCTGCCAGGAAGCAATGAAAGAAAGGAGGAGCCAGAAACAAGAATACATCCAAGTCATGCCTCCAGTGACTCCCCATTTGACCAGGCCCCCATCTCCCAATGTAGACTTTTAGGGGACATCGTGGGCCAAAACTGTAGCATTCTGCCCCTGGCTCCTAAAAGACTCGTGTCCATCTCATTATGCAAAATGCATGTAGCCCATGTCTAAGTGGTGCCAAAATCTTAACAGTTCCAGCATTGGTGAGAAGCCCAAATCCAAGGCTCTGGGCACACTCATAGCTGTGAGCCTCTGTAAATATCAAAAATATAGTTAAATATTGCAACATACAATGACACAAGGTAAACATTCCCTTTCTAAAAGGTAAGAAATGGGAAGAGAAATAATATCACAGCAAGATCAAACCCAGAGGGCGGGTACTAGACCCAAAGCTCCGTGTTCCACACTCAGGGCACATGGTGTGAGGTGTGAACTGTAAAGGGCTTGGGCAGCTCCACACTGCGGCACTGCTGGTGCCGCCCACATGGCATCTGTCTGTGGGGCTGGCTCAGCTCACTGCCTGTGACTTTCCTCAGCAGATTTTCCACATTCCTGGCATCTCCACCTTTCTGGGGTCTCTGTTGCACCTTCATCTTCACGCTCACAGCTTCGTATTCTGCCCTCTCCGTGCTCCTTGTTTGACTTCCAGGCTTGCCTGTGAAATGTAGGTGGCAGCCTCCATGACCCAGTAACTCTGCATTCTGCATCCCTGTAAAACCACCACCACATGGGTGGTGTCAAAGAAGGTTTGCTGCCAGTTCAAGCAGTATCCTGTCCCCGTGGACCATGCCTACACTAGCCTCTGAGTGCCTGGTGGCTGAGCATAGTGAAAGGAACCCTGGCAGACCAATTTCCTAGGCAGCCCTTCCCAGGCAGGGGGACCCAGCAGATACCTTCTTAAATGAAAAGGTTATACTTTCGCACTTTTGAACTGTGGTGGGTGAGGTCTTGTTGATTCTTGAGAGGACTTCAAGCCATTTTTCCTGTTGTCCTGATGCAAAGTGTAAAGATCACTTTTCCATCCTCGTTGCTGTTTGGGAAGTTTGTATTCATGATCCCATGGAATGCCTCATTGCCTCACAAGGATATAACAAGACCAAAGAGTGTTTATCACAATACTTGGCTGGTGAGAACTGGTTTTCCTCCTTTGCCATTGAAGGATAACAGATATATTAGATGGAACTTACAGTTTTTCTACATATCATAATGATGATTTCCATGAAATTTATAGTACAGATCCTGTAGGATAAGTTACCTTAAAAAGAATTTTTTTTCTTCATACATAAACCTGCTAGCAAAACAAAACAGCCAAAACCAAACCACACTTTGTGCGGTCCTTCACACAAAGTACTTGGTTTCTTTTTAATGCCGATCTTTTCAGCGACTGAGCTCTGCTTAGCCCCAGCTTTAGAGGTGCTTCCTTTCTGGACACCAGCAAACTTTTTCAGATTACTCAGCTCTGATTCTCTGCCCTGATTCTCACTGTAAGTGAGATTCTCCCTGCAGTGTACCCATGCCGCAGCCTAAATGTTGGCCTGGCCTGACGTTTCTTCTGCCATATAAATGAGCCTTCTTCTTAGCCTCCTGCAGAGTCTCAGGACACGGGCAAATGAAGAGCAGTTTTCTGTCAGAGTGTAACAGACATGGCCTCTACTCCAGTTACCGACGGGTCCTGTGTCTGCATTCCCGTGGGTGTTCTCGTCTGCTGACTTCCCACCAGAATCACCCACCTAGCTCGGCTGGTGGCATCCTAACTCTTCCCTAGCCAGCGTCTCCAGGCCACTCTTCTGCAAGCAGGTCCAGAAAGCTTCTAAACCACAGGGTTAGATACAGTCACAGCATGAAGCAGGTAATGTACCTGCTGCTCTCCAGTGGCAAAGGAGGACTCACCAACTCCAGTTCTCACCAACTGAGGACTGTGTAAGCAGTCTTTGGTCTTGCTATATTTTTGCGAGGCAGTGAGGCTTTTAAAGTACATATTATAACTTTCTTCTTATTGTGGTCCATTCCCATGATTTCAGAGTGCACTTTAATTCTCAATTTGTTGCTGATATAGATCAGCCAACTATTACCCCATATCCTTATGTATGTTTAGTTTCCTTGCATGCAGTTTTGTTTAATATAGGTCACAGTAAAGGATCATTTATAAAAGTAATGGATTGTTTCCTGTTTCTGCCAGCTGATTTGGTCATTGTGAAGTTCTTATGTATTATGGGTTATATAACTAGTATGGAATCTATTTGTACATTTTTTAGTTTGACAGTAACTGAATTAACCATTTATAGTCTCTAAATCTTTGAGAACATTTTAATAAACATAAGGAATTTGCTCATTTTAAAGAGAATACATTTGAAAGTAAAATGAGTAATTACCATGTAAAACTAAATGATCAGACTTCTTGGAAAGCAAATCATTTTCATTTATTGATACTATAGGTTTGCCAAGTGGGGGAGGGAAGAACAATAACATTTATCTCTGGCTTTGCTACTTAAAATGTTTGTAGTATGTTTTAGCATATTTCCCTGTGCTCATAAACAGTGTTCAGTAGGATACAATTTAGTTTTTATTTTGCTAATAAAGAATTTGTACCTTTAGAGCCCTAGTTTTGAATATTTTCTCATATGTAAATAAATGCAAACAGTTTTTTCTACATTCTAGGCAGCACTTAGCTTTTACTTTTTTTGTTTCAGCCATTCTAATTGGTGCGAAGTGATAGCTCATGTGTTTAATTGATATTTCACTTATCAAAGATGCTGACCATATTGTATACCTGTTGCCATTCAAATGCCTTTTTTGACTATTCATTTTCTTTGCTTATTTTTTAAGCAAGTTACTTGTTTCTTGCTATTGAGTTGTTTGAATTCCTTATATATTTTGGATAGTCATGCCTTCTCAGCGAATGATGTGCAGGTATCTTGTCGTGTTCAGCAGGCTGTCTCTTCACGCTTCCTTGGCTGTGCAGGTGCTTTTTAGTTTAATGTAGTCCCAGCTTGTCTGTTTTTGCTATCGTTGCACGTTCTTTGGAATATGTCAAAAAAAACCATTGACCACACCAACTTCATAGGGCTTTTCTACTATCTTCTAAGAGTTTTAGCTTTAAATCCTACATTTATGTCTTTAACCCATTTTATTTTTGTATATGATATGATAGAGCTTTAATTTTATTCTCCTAGATGTGGATACCGAATTGTCACAACATCCCATATGGAAGAGATTATCCTTTGCCCATTGTGTGTGTGTGTGTCACCTTTATTTGATTATAAACATGTAGAAAACTTTCTGTTTGATTCTGTTGGTCTGTGTGTCTGTTTTTATATGAGTGCTGTCTCAGTCATTTGTCCTCTCATTGCTGAGACGGAATGCCCCGAAACCCCAAGTTAAAGGAGGAAGAGTTTAGTTAGCTCACAGTTCATAGAGGTTTCAGTCCATAATCAGCTGGCTGGCAGCAAGGCAGGGTGGTGTGGCAAAGGGGCAATAGATGGTGATGGTGGAAGACAGCAAAAGCAACAAGTGCAAGGGAGACAGGCTTCCTTCTGTCCCTCGTATTGTATCCAGTCTGCCAGGTTAGGGCAGCGGCAATCCAGTCAGTTGGCCGATCCAGCAGTCCCACCCTCAGTCCCACCCTTAACCCCTCAGTGAACCATGGATCAGTCACATACTCTAGTTTTAGCCACCTCTGAAAAAGCGCCACTTAAATTTGCATGAGGCTTTAGGGGGACATCTAGACACTAGCTGTAACAAGTGTCGTGATGTTATGACTACTGTAGCATTATATTGTTATTTTTATTTTTTGTAGCGCAAGAATTGAACCCAGGACCTTGAGCATGCTAGGCAAGCACTTTGCCTGTGAGCTAAGTTCCCAGCCTGTGTGGTATACTTCGGAGGTCAGACGGTAATATACCTCCAGCTTTGTTCTTTTTGTTAGAGATTGTTTCAGCTATTCGATGTCTTTTGTGATTTTTATTTTCCAGGCAGGGGTTCACTCTGGGGTTCAGGCTGGCCTCGAACTCAGGGATCCGCTTGCCTCAGCCTCTCGTGTGCTGGGATTACAGCATGCACCACCACACATGGCCTCTTTTGTGACTGTATATTTATTATAGAGTTGTTTTCTCTGTTTCTGAGGAAATTTTCCCAGGAATTTTCATAGGGTTTACATAGAATATAGATTGCTTTAGACTATATTAATACTATTCTTCCGATTCATGGACATGGACCACATCTCCACCTAATTCTGTCCTCTTTAGTTTCTTTCATTAATGTTTTTTTGTGTTGCTTCGTTTGTCTGTTTCAGACAGGGTCTCCCTTTGTGATCTAGTTTGTAGCGCAGGCTGGCCTCAGATGTGCAGCGATCCTCCTGCCCTGGCCGCCCAAGTGCTGGGATCACAGGCCTGCACCGCCACTGTCAGTTCATGAATAGTGTTAAATGTTCAGTCCACAAAATCTTGCCTCCTTGGTTAAATTTACTCTTAACATTTCTGTGTGTAAGTTATTATTAATGAAATTGCTCTCTTGATTTCTTTTTTGGATAATTCCTTATTAGTGTGTAGAAACACTGCTAATTTTTGTATCTTGCACCTTTACTGTGTTAATCCTAGTAGATTTTTGGTAGAATACTGGGGTCTTCTATATGTAAATACATGTTGTTTGTAAACAGGCACAATTTAACATCTTTGTCCTAGTTTGGATGCCTTCCATTTCTTTCTCCTACTCGTCTGGTTAGGACTTCTAATAACTGGAATAGAAATGGTAAGTGTAGGCATCTTTGTCTCTCCCCTGGTCTCAGAGGAGTTGTTTTCAGCTCTTCACTGTTAAATACAATGTTAGCAGTGGATTTGCCAGACATAGCCATCAGTGTGAGCTGCATTTCTTTATGCTGAATTTGTTAAGAATTATTTTTGCCCAATATTTTTTCTGCATTTTTGAGATGATCATAAGATTTTTGCCCTTCATTCTGTTAACATGAGGTTTCACATTTATAGATTTGCATTACTTTATTAACTGTCTTTTTCTGTTAAAAAGATAGTAAGAAATGAAAAATAGGAAATATGGGGGATAGTAAAAGCTTTAAGGCATAGGCTGACCGGGCTTCTGGCTCAGCGGCACGCGCTCCCGCCCCTCGAGGTCTCCGTGGGACAGCCGGCATTCATAAAGCGTTAAAGCACAAAAACAAGTTTGAGATTTACATTTTGGATCCAAAATATTAGCAAATACTTTAGATGAAAATGTATTCAATATACTAAAGTATGTTAAAAGACAAAGACTGAGAGATTATATAAAAGAAAAAGCCCAACTATATCCTGTAAATATGGGATGATAGAAATAAAGAAAGTAAAAGAGTGAAAATTTTATGTCTTATAAATTCTCACCAAAAGAAGGCAGGTGTAGCTATGTTAATATTAAAACAAAATAAACCCTAAAAGAGAAAGCATTACTAGAAATGAAATTATATTACTTCATAATTATAAAAGTCCTACTGTATCAAGTACAGCAGTCAGTATCAGGAATGAAAGAAGTGGTATCATTATTAATAATGCAGAGACTGAAAAGATATTATCAATAACTATGCCAATAAATTTGGAAATTAAAGTGTACAGATCCACAGAAAAAGATAACATCTTTTTTCAAGTAGTAATATAAAGCTTGAATGAGCTTAAATAACTAAATTGAATCAATCAATAGTCAACACTCTCTACAAATGCAACTTCAGGTTCAAAAAGCTTCATTAGTGAGTTCTACCAAATATTCAGACAATAAAATAATACTGTTATCTCACTAAATCCAGACAATTGAAAAGACCATGTTTTCTAACTCAGTTTTTTTAAACTTGCAAAGTCTTTATATCCAAATCTAGAAAAAATAATACAGGAAAAGAAAGCTATAGATCAGCTTGACTCATCAACATACAGAAATCTTACACAAAATATTAGGAAACCAAATGCAGTAATATCAGAGAATATGTACAATGACCAAGGTATGTTTTTCTCAAGAATGGAAGGTTAGTTTCACATGGAAAATCAATATAGTGATAGTTTACCAAATTAATAAATGAAAGAAGACCACATAATCATCTGAAAAAACATCTGATGAAATCCAATATCTATTTATGATTTCAAAAAGCAATTACCAAACTAGGAATAGAGGAGAGGTTTTTTTTTTTTTTTTTTTCCTAATCCAATAAAATACATCTCTAGAGAAAGTTCATGTCTTAGGTTACCAGCTAATATAAACTATGACATTGAAAGTTTTTCCTTTGAGATTGGGAACAAGAATTCCTTTTCAGCATTTACTTAAGGACTAGGCCAACTCATTAAGAAAATGAAATAAAAGATGTGAGTGTCTTTAAAGGTAGAAACAACACTGTTGTTATTTGTGGGTGATACGAGTGTGTATTTAGAAAATCCAGTGGCATCTATAGCGATGTTATTAAAACTAGTAAGAGATTTACTAAGTTGTCATTTGTATGCATAGATCAGCAACAACCATTTAGAAAAATAAGTTTTTAAAATATTCTTTACAATAATGTAAAAAATGTCATTCATGATGACTATAGGTAAAAATGTATAAAATATTTAGAGACATTAAAGATTTATAATAAAGGGAGAATCACCCTGTGTTCCTATACTATAGAACCCAGTGTTATAAAAATACAACTAATAGATATGCCACGTACAGTGGTTACTTTTCTCATTGCTGAAACAAAATACCTGACACCAAAGATCAAAGGAGGAAAAGTTTATTTGGTTCACAGTTTGTAGATGTTTCAGTCCATAATTAACTGACTCTAAGGCAGGGTGGCACATGGCAGTTCATGGCAGTGAAAGACAGCAAAAATCAACAAGAGACAAAGGGAGAGAAAGGCAAACCTCTTTCTGGCCCTCATATGGTGTGCAGGCTACCCAGCCAACAGTGGGTGTAGCACTGTCACTAAGTCCAGCATTGGACCATGAATCAGTCACAAACTAGATTCAGCCGCCTCCCAAAACCCATGACTGCATGAGGGTTGGAGGGACATCCAGACACAGCCAAAATATGCAGGAACCTGAACCCTCAGTGAATGTAAACATAGGCCGTAACATAGCTAAGATTAAAAATAATGAAAACTGGGATAGGGAAATTAGAGGAGGAGAAGAGGAAAGGGGTTAAAAAAATGCAAGCTGTAGTATGTATATGCCCACTCCCCAAGGTGATTGCAAACTGCATGTACTGCAAAGATGTATTTATAAAATCTTTAAAGTAAAACAATAAAGATACTACAAAATTTAGTATAATGTCTCAGAATTTCAACAAGATTATTGAAAACATCATACCACAGTGATATGTGTGCACCCATGTTTATAACTACACAATTTATAATAGCCAGATCTTGAAAACAACAAAAATGCCCATTAACTGAGGAATAGATAAAAAAGAGTGTGGTATTTTTATACAATGGAGTACTACTCCGCCAAAAAGAATGATACACTCGAGCCTTTTTTAGGTAATGGATACAACTAGAAACCATACTCATTAGGGAAATAAATCAGACTTCCATGTGTAAACACTATATTGTCTCACTAGTGTAAGAAACTGAAAGAGTAAATAGGAGCCACAAGTTACAATAAAGTAAAAGGGAGAAAAACTGCAAAGGGATCAATCCCTTTGCATTGATCAATCTTGCATTCCTGCATCTGGTAACCTGAGCAATTATTTTGAAGATAACAATATGCAATATAACAACCATTGTTAAATGCCTATCATCTTGTTTTGAAATCCTATGTTGCTATTGTTTTTTGTTGTTGTCATTTTGCTTTTTCTGATTGCTTCTTTGTTTTTCTGGTTTTTTCCCTTTGAAATTAAAAAAATAATAATTTCCAGAAGATTTCTATAGAATTTGGATAACCAATTCCAAACTGTTTACACAAATGCAGAAAGCCAAAACTATCCAAGGCATTCTTGAAGGACAAGATGGGTTTAAATTACCCTACCAAACATCAAAATATATTATAAAGCTTTAGTAAATACGATGTCACGTCTTGGTGCTGAGTGGACCAGTAGGACAAAAAAGAAGGCCCTAACAGACCCATCCACACTTGCTCAGGATTTACAACTGACATTTGACTTAAAAGCAAAGAGAAAACAGCCTTTGCATTTAGCTGGGCTTGGGCCAGTTGGATTTCCATATGGAAAAAAATTAAATTAGACTCATATTTCACAGCAGATAGACATGGAAATCCATTTCAGGTAATGATGGACGTAAGTATGAAAGAAGAAACTGTCTTAGTTACTTTCTCATTGCTGAGATAAAATAACCAGCCCCCAGAGTTAAAGGAGAGGATTATTTGGCTCAGAGTGTGTAGAGGTTTCAGTCCATAGTCAGCTGACTGCAAGGCAAGGTGGCATTGCAGAGTGGCGTCACAGAGAACAAACAGTCCATGGCAAAGCAGGATAGCAAAAACGTAGCCAGTAGTGAATTAGTAACTAGCAAGTGACAAACCACAGCCACAACCATTTCAGTCCCTTATATCTTACCCTGGCTACCTGCCCTTAGGGTGGGTAGCACTCACACCCTTAATCCTAGCATCACACCTTGAATCAATTCCAGTGTCATGGAATTTGAGCCCAGCAGCACAAACCCCAGATCTGGCCACCTCCAAAAAACCCCATCTATGACTGCCTGAGGCTTTGGGGGGACATCTAGACACAGCTGTAACAGAAACCTTTCTGAGATATTACTAAAAAAAATTAAGATACCGCGTACAGATACAAATTCCCTATAACAAATGTGGTCATAATGTATACCTAAATTGCACCAATAAACTCAAATTTTATAAGTAAATAAGTAGCCCAGGGAGCTGCAGTGACTGCAATCTGTAGTTGATCTGGCTTCCTTATCACATCTCGTTCGTGTAACTCCAAGAACTGACAGACCAGGACCCAGCCAGAGCTCAAAAATCAGCTTCTTCAACACTGTCTTTTGTTTGCCATCTCACTTGCTACCAAGAAGCCTGCTCCTCAGCCTAGAGGGAGAACTCTTCTGTGGGCTGAGGAGGTAGCTCTTCAGCCATTCACCCTGAGAAGCTGTTCCTTTCTCGGTACCAGCTGCTGTCTTGCATAACTCCACCCCTACTGGAAATCTGTTTAGTCTTGCCAAGTTCAGCAGAACATCTGTAGCACTTTGAAGAATCAAAGGACGCATGATATCAGAATTCCCTGAAAAGGGGCTGGTTTAGCTCAGTGGCATAAGTGCCTGCTTGGCAAGCATGAGATTGTGAGTGTGATCCCGGGTACCAAAAAAAATAAATAAGTAAATAAACAGAATTCCCTGAAAAATAGAATTTGAAGGTGAAAATTAGTCCTTAATTGTAGTGCCACTCCCAGCTGCATCATTTTTACCTTTTAGACTGTTAAAGTATGCTGTTTGTTATCCAAGTGAAATACTAAATCCCTAAATCGTAATCTTAATGTTAGATAGTGTAATAAAAACTTACTTTCCCTATGAACTCCGGATATCCACTACAATGACTGTACTTTCAGAAACAGACAGAGGAAGTATAGTGCGTTATACATGTGATACAAGTCCCTGTTGATCCATGCCTTCTCCAGTGTCTAGTATTTTTAGACTACCTGATTTTTACGCGCGTAAAGGACATGTGCTATAACTTTAAAAGTCACAGCAATCACATTGGAATCTGAGCCCTTGATACCAGTCCTTTAACAATAACAACAGCAGCAAAAGATCTTTGAACAAAGTCTAAGTTAGGTAGTGACTTACCCCTGTGCATCAGCAGTGGGTAAATACCTATTGAGAGGTCTGAAGACACTGGAAAATGATTAGGTTCATCTTTCATGCTTCCTGCATCCAAAAATAACCGTAGTTATGATGGCTGTGCCGTGTACTTGTGTGTCCTCTGTGTCGTAGTGCTTACTGCTGAATTAAGAATGTATTCCTTTGTATGTTAGAAAAAGAAAAAGATGACCAAGTATCAGAACAGTGCTGGCATTCTAGAGCTGATCTTAATCCTGTCTAAATGAATTGAGTTGGAGTTCACACTGAAAGTGGCATGCAGAGAGGATGATTCCTTTCGTTGATTTTTCTCGTCCAGACTCCACAGAGACCCCATCCTCCATATGAATCTTAGTATGTAACCTTTGTATACATCCATGGCAGTGTGGGCAACTCTGGCTGTGACTTGAGGATTCCAGAACATATCACCCTTGACATTCTGGAGCTCGTGACAGCTGCATCACAAGTACCCATGCACACTGCTGTGTCTTTTTAGTAAGCATAGTCCAGGCCATCATGCACTACCTCCTCCGCTTTGTTCTTTTTTTTTTTTTTTAATTTTATTTAAAGAGAAAAAACAAAAAAGAAAACAACCAAACAAAACAGAAAAAGGGTAGCAGCAATACAGAATTCCAAAGGCAAAAAATAAAAGAACCACAAGAACAACAACAAAACAAAAACAAAAACACTAAGAAATCGCCACTTGATAGGTTACATACTGTCATCATTGGAAATAGTTGTTCAAGTTACAAAATTAAAGCAAAGTAGACATTCAAATAGTGAGACTATTAACAGTGCTGCTCAACAATCTAATAAAAACAGTAATGTGGCCATCTATCTTACACACTTAAACATATATGCAGTTATATCCTTTAGCGTACTTCCTTTTCCCTACTCTTTTATATATATATATATATTTTTTTTAATTTTATTTTAGGAGGGGTCAAATTAAACACAACAAACCAGAACAGAACGGGACTTAAGAAAGCATAAATTTCAAAGCTATACAACCAGGGATCTTCACTATCTCTCATATTGTCTCTTGTTTTCTTCCAAATGGTTGTCCATATCGTTGCATGTGGGGAGCTCATACTAAATACCATAGCCAATTTTTTCACAAGATGTGTAGTTAACTGGCTCCCACTTGCTAAGGGGGGCAGACATGGGACGACATGAGATGTCTGATTCTCAGCCTGCCCACCAGCAGGATTACAGCCACCCGCCAGAGAGGGGAGGAGCTCCTTGTTCTCCAAGCACCCCAAGTCAACTGCACGGTGCAGGTCCCGACACACCAGGGTTTCTCTCTTTCAGGCTGCCAAAAGTCTGCCACACTCTCAGCCATCCTCCAGAGAGGGGAGGAGTTCCTTGTTCTCCCGGCATCCTGAGTCAGCCGCACGGTGCAGGTCCCAACATGCCAGGGTCACTCTCCTTCAGGCCGCCGTAAGTCTGCCACATTCTCAGCCGCCCCCCAGAGAGGGGACGAGCTCCCTGTTCTCCTGGCACCCTGAGTCAACCACACAGTGCAGGTCCTGAGACGCCAGGGTCTGTCCCCTGCAGGCCCCCTAAAGTCCACCATACTCACCTGCTATTTCTTTCTGATGAATTGATCATTCCATTTCCAAAGTTCTGAAATGACCATCAGACCACAGAAAGAATTCTCTTTAGGCTCCTGTTTGAAACCAGAAGCAAAAGCAATCTGCTGGCCTTGCTTCAGGGCCATCTCCTCCGCTTTGTTCTTGAGAAGAGGCCAAAGCAGAAGCTCATGTGCATTTCCTGGCTGAAATGCGACATTCAGTTGAAATCACATCAGAAGTATTATTGCCAGTCCAGCATTTATGAAGTTACTTGAAAAGGCTGTTGCTCCTTCTTCCCAAAGAATGTTTTCCATTCATTTTCAAGGTCATACATACATGTATGAAATGAACAATACATTCTTACATGATGGAAGAGGAGCTCCAGTGGAGGTCAGTTATCGTGTGACCAAAAGAGAGAGAAAGATCAGTCAAAAGGAAATGACTGGGCACTTCCCTGAGGTAAATGACAAAGAAAAACAAAAGATACAACTGGAAAGAAAAAGTCCTCCACAGTTTTCTATCGTAAATTTTTGTTCTGTATTCATGAGACAGACATCAGAGCAGAATTATAGATGACAAGTGGTCAACTTTGACATGTTGGCAGTGTCATCAGACAGATTACTATGAGAATATACTGTCCATAGCAGCAAATAGAAAAATGATAAAACTCACCTTTACTCTCAGGGCCTCCCAGGAAAAGTACATTGAACACATTCACAAAGAGTAATGTAAATACACAAAAGCAATGACAAAGCAAATCACTGATACCGATATCAAAGAAACAAACTTGCAACTGAAGCTAAACACCCCTAAAGGTTTAAACCTACGTTGTAGAAAAGGTAAGAGGTAGCATTATATGATTTACAAAAACTTTTTTCAGTGAAAAAATAATCTTTATGATTTGACGTTATAGAATAATTTCTTTTTTTTTACATTTTTTTAAAATTTTATTTTAAAGGGGGTAAAATTAAACACAACAAAACAGAACAGAACAGGACATAAGAAAGCATAAATTTCAAAGCTAGACAACCAGAGATCTTCACTGTCTGTCATATTGTCTCTTGTTTCCTTCCAAATGGTTGTCCATATCTTTGCATATGGGGAGCTCATACTAAATAACATAGCCAATCTTTTCATAAGATGTGTAGTTAACTGGCTCCCACTTGCTAAGGGTGGGGGAGACAGGAGACAGGGGACAGTATGACATGAGATGTCTGATTCTCAGCCCATGCACCGGCAGGCTCACAGCCATCCTCCAGAGAGGGGAAGAAGTTTCTTGTTCTCCACCCCGAGTCAACCGCATGGTACAGGTCCTGATGCGTCAGGGTCTCTCCCCTGCCCCCTAAAGTCCGACATACTCACCTGCTATTTCTTTCTGATGAATTGACCATTCCATTTCCAAAGTTCTGAAATGGCCAACAGACCACAGAAAGAAGTCTCTTTAGGCTCCTGTTTGAAACCAGCAGCTACAGCAATCTGCTGGCCTTGCTTCAGGGCCAGGAGAATAATTTCTTAAGACAAAAAATAGTAACTGTAAAAGACTGAGCCCAAGTTAAAAATGAGCAGAGAATTTAAATAGATATTACTTCAAAGAAAACAGAAATGGCCTAAGGTATATGAAAAAGGTGCTCAATGTCACTAATCAAGGACATACAAGTCAAAATCACAATAATATGTCACCTAACTCACATTAGAATTGTTGTTTTAAAAACCAAAAAATTGGTAAGTATTGGTGAGGATGTGGAGAAACTGAAATCTTTGTATATCCTGTACATCTGTTGTGGTAGAGGAATGAATTGGTACCACTACTTGGAATTATCACAAAGATAAACATGATGACTACCACATGACCCAGCATTCTGCTTTGAGACAATATGTCCAACAGAAGTGCATGAACACACATACTAAGAAACACATTCAGAAATTTTAACAGGCCTGTGGGTCTCCAGTTATACGCAAAAGGAGCTTGGACACTACTGCTTCATCCTAACAGTGAAAAGCCAAACAGACTGGGGAAATTTTTCTTAAATCCATTAGAGATGGGCATAAGGCAAACTGCTGTCCTCTAAGATAGCAGAGATGGACAAGGAAATAGAGGGTGTCGTGCCTACCAGAACATAGATTCTTGAGGATAAATCAGTGCGAAGGTAGGAAAAGCTACCTGTCCTTGACAAGTTGCTGGTAGACAACTCTGAAAATTAAGAATTGAAGGAGACCCAGCCATGTGGGAACTCCACAGTTTCGTGAGATTACCTTCAGGCACTGTCTTAGTTACTTTCTCGTTGCTGGGACAAAATACTCAATATCTACAAGTTAAAGGAGAAAAAGTTTATTTCGGCTCACAGTTTGCAGAAGTCAGTCCATAGGTCAGCTCCGAAGCAGGCCAGCATGGCGGAGGGGCATCGCACAGGAGAAACAGTTCACGGCCTGGCAGCAGGAAGCAAAGCGAGATTTGTTTCCTTCCCGTTTTATTCTATCCAGGCCACAAGCCCACTGGTTGGTGCCACCCACATCCAGGTTGGGTCTTCTGTTTTCAGTAAGTCCATCATCTATACCCAGAATTGTGTTAAACCAATCTATGGACTAATACAGTGCTACACTCCATAATCCAGTGGATTCAGCCACTCCCAAAGCCCCATCTATGAGCACACAGGCTTTGGAGGGGACATCTAGACAAAAGTCAAAACAGGCACCCAGTCTGGTTCTCACAGTAAATATTGGGGAAAATCCCCTTGTGTCCTGGTATGGAGCAGTAGAAGGAAACCATTTTAAAGTGTATCAGAGCACTGTGCTCTTCCTAACAAGGCCTACTCTCAGAAGAAACTAGTTAACCAGTTCCTGAATTGCTAGGGTATTATCAGAGCCCAGCTGACCTGGGAGAAAGGAGTGCTCTTAGCCTACTGTAGCCATCTTCTCCATCCTTAGAGAAAATACTGAGAAACACTTGAGAATTCACAGTCCAGAGGCACACCTTTAAAGTCTAAGACTTAGTCGTAGGATTGTAGAATGCGTTCACCTGGTGCATCATGTCCAGCTATCAAAAAAAAGTTACAAGGGGGAAAGAACTCCATCTGATGAGGTAGAGCAAGCATCAGAGCCAGAAAAGCAGAAATATTAGAAAAAAATTAATCAGGAAATTATAACAACTGTAACTATATTCTAAAGTTTCTAATGGAAAAAGTAGGTAGCATGTAAAAACAGATAGGCACTTAAACAGAAATATGGAAATCTTAAGGGACAAAACACAAATGTTAGAAATCAAAAACACTGTAACAATGGGGTGTGACGGTGCACACCTATAATTCCAGCACTCTGAGAGGCTGAGGCAGGAAGATCACAACTTCAAGCTCAGCCTAGGCAATTTAGTGACTTAGTGAGACCCAGTCTCAAAGTGGTAGAAGGTCTGGGGCATAGTTCAGTGTAAAGGCTCTGGGTTCAGTCTCCAGTGCCACCACCACAAAGAAGATTTAAAAAATCACAAATGAAGGATGGCTCTGATGGACTTACTAGTAGACTGAAGATGGCTGAGAAAAAAATTCTAAGCTTATGGTTACCTCAGTAGAAACCTCCAGACTTGAAACTGATGCTTCTGTGAGCACCTTTTTACCAGGGGTGACCGAAAATAGGGAGAACGCTCCTCCTGAGTGCCTTCAACAGAAACACAAGCTCACAGAAGAGAGCCCAGGCCAAAAAGAAAGAGAAAAAGAACAGAATGTCCAAGGACCTAGGGATGCTACCAAAGTTGTTAGTGTGTGACAGGAATACCATAGGAGAAGAGAGCCAGAGGAAATTTCCCAGTTGGTAAAGACTGAGTTCTTAAATCAGTGTCAGACACCAACCTACAGATCAAGGAAACTCAGAAAACACCAGTCAGGATGAGTAACCCCTGCAAAAAACAAAACAAGCAAAACCAAGAAAACTAGGCATATTGTCTTCAAACTACAAAAAAATCAAAAATAATTCCTGAAAGAAGCCAAAAGGAAAAACACCTTACCTAGAGAGAAACAAAGACAAGAATCACATTTAGCTTCTCAGCAGACATGTAACAGGGAGAGACTGGAATGAAGTATCTGAAGTGTACAGAAGGAAAAAAATCCACCAACCTAGAATTCTGATCTAGGAAATCATCCTTCAAAAGTAAAGGAAAAACAAGAACTTCCTCAGGTGAAAACAGATTTTGTTGCCAGAAACTTCAAGGTAAGAAGTGTTTAAAGTTCTGTAGCTAGTAAAAAATATAGATCAGAAACTCAGATCTACAGAATGATAGAGAACAACTCAAATATTTATAAGTAAAATAGCTTGTAATATATTCATAAAGCATGACACTGTGTAGGAAAAAAAGACAAGCTATGCAACGTAAATCAACATAAGTAAATCTTATAAACAATAAAACCACAAAAGCATACTACGGTAAAGTTCACCACCGACAAAAATAAGCTGTAGTATTTTTTTTTAATTTTTTTTTTATTTAAAAGAGAATAAAACAAAAGGGGGTAGTACAGACCAGATCAGAAGAGGACAACATAGGCAACACAGTACTTTACATTAAGTCAACTGGACATCAACATTATCTAACGCCATATCTCTAACTCTGCTATAGTTGAGCATAGTTTCAATTACAATAATATCAAACATAACACAATA
>PVJX010004705.1:0-92021 GCA_004027295.1 Dolichotis patagonum
AGGAGGAGGACTATACATTAGTGAGAAAAATATGAACAACTAGATGGGGGGAGGTGGTACAGACATTGCCATCTCCCTTATGACATAAAAACTGAAATTTGTAATAGTTGAATATTTTTAAAATATAGTCATTATTCTTCCTAGAATGTATTCTAGAAAATCTCTAACTTGAGACTTTTGTTCATTTGTCCACATGGAATGCACCATTCTCCCATTTCTGCCTTTATAACTGCAACAATTTTCAAGAACAAATTTAAATTTCACCTTCTGTGTGATGAAGTCTTCACCATCTTCAACACTCAAAGTAATGTCTGGAAAGGGCTATAAAGATTTGTTGGTTCTTTGTAGTATTTCCTGTGAGATCTGGGTTTTGTTTGTGAAGTTTTTGCCTACACCCATGTCTTCAAGATTTCTACCTATTCCAGTAGATTTCATGTTTCTGTTTTAATATTTAGATCTTTGATGCATTTTGATTTTCATTTAGTTCATGATGATAAACATATGTCTAGGTTTAGTCTTTGGCATGCAGAAATCCTGTTTTTCCAGCACCATTTATTAAGGAGACTATCTTTCTTACAGTGAACATGCTTGGTTCCATTTTCAAAGATAAGTTGACTCAGTGTGTTTGGAGTTGTCTCTGCATCTTCTAATCTGTTCCACTGATTCTCAGGTCTATTTTTTTTCTAGCACCATACTGATTTTATCACAGTAACTTTTTAGTATAATTTCAAGTCAGGGATTATGATACTGCCTTTCTTGCCTTTGTTGCCCAGAGTTGCTTTTGCTATTCAAGGTCTCTTCTGGTTCCAAATGAGTTTTAGAAATGTTTTCTCTGGTTCTGTGAGGTATGCTAATAGTATTTTGATGGGATTGCATTAAATCTGTAGAAAAATTTTGAGAGTATGAGCATTTCACTGTGTTGTTCTTCCTATCAAAGAACAAGGGATATCTTTCCATTTTCTGGTATCCTCTTCAATCTCCTTTTTCAGAGCACTATAATTTTCAATGCAGAGGTCATTTACTTCCTTTGTTAGATTGATTCCTAAGTATTTCACTTTTTTGGATGCTATTGTTAAGGGTAGAGTTTCATAATTTGTCTTTCATTAAGCTTGTTGTTTGTGTACAGGAGTGCTATTGATTTTTGAATGTTGACTTTGTATCCAGCTACAATACTGAATTTGGTTATTAAATATCATTGTATTAAAAAGCTTTTGCATAACAAAAGAAAGCACCAAGAGAGTTAGAAGACAACCCACAAAGTTAGCCAGTTGTTCCTCAGACAAAGTGCTTCTATCTAGAACATATAAAGAATTGAAAATTATTAGATCTCCAAATTCAAGGACCCAATCCAAAAATAAGCATCCCAGATGAATACACACTTCTCAAATATAGAAATACAAATAGCAAATAAATATAGGAGAAAATGCTCAACATCATTGATCATTTGAAATTCAAATTAAAATAATGCTGAGATTCTATCTTACTCAAGAAATTATTGCTATTGTCAGTAATTCACCCAATAACAAATGCTGGAGAAACTGTGGGGGAAAAGCAACACTTCTCTCCTTTGGTGGGAGTGCAGACTGCTACAACTGCTGTGAAAATCAGTACGGAGATTACTGAAGAAAAACAAGATTAGAAGTCCCACTCAACCGAGCTACTCCCCTTCTGGGTATCTTCCTAGAAGAATTAAAAACATCACACCACAGCAATATATGTGAATCCCTGTTTATAGCAGCACAATTTGTAATAATTAAATCTTGAAAGCAAACCAAATGCTTGTCAATCGCAGAATGGATAAAAAATGATGTGGTCTTTTTATACAGTAGAGTATTACTGAGCCATAATGAAGGATAAACTTGGGACATTTACAGGCAAATGGATGCAACTTGAGACCATACTCATAAGTGAAATAAATCAGACTCACATGTGTAATCAGCGTATTTTCTCCCTGTGAGAAACTGAAAGAATAAATAAGGTCCAAAATGTACAATAGATATTATGAAATGAGAAGAATTTATTCAAAAAGAAAGAGGAACTAAGGTAGGGGAAAGGGGAAAGGAAAGAAAAGAAAAAGGGGGGGGGGAGACAACATAGGTATACCAGTAGTTTTTCTTAGTTCATTAAATAGAAAAGTTTATTCTAATATCATTTGGAGAATTTTTTATGCCTGTATCTTGCATTTTGAGTAACTACTGTGAAGATAACAATGTACTACATATTAACTATTGTTATTCTTCTGTTGGTTGCTATGAAATTTAGTTTAATTTTTTTCCATAAAATAAAAAGAAGAAACCCTTGTCCTGGCAGTACTGAGGAATGACTGGGTAGTGAAGAATTGGAAATGTACCTTATTAACCTTTGGCCTGTCCAAAGGCTGGTGTGGTCGGCACACATTAAGTGCTTAGTTAATGCACAGTGACGTGGTCTATGTAAAGTACACATGTAATTGGTTAACAAAACCATTTATTGGATAACAAGTGGTCTGAAGAGGACTAACGTGCTCTTCTCAAGCAGGCCAGGCCGCTTAGGATACAAGGTATTAACTGACATCTGATAGGACCAAGCCAATTCCACACCAACCAGTATGAAATGGTTCAGTAATTTTTTATACTTGGTGTAATAGGATAACCAATGCAAATTTCCCCCAAACCTAGATAACCTAAAGAATTGGAAGACCAACATGTCATGTGTGTGAACATGAGATGGTGATAGCTAATGGAGGTTCAGGTAGAGACCAGGCAGGAAGCCGTGTCTTGTGTGGAAATAGGAGTTGTCTTTCACTTTAGTTTTCTCTTATTTCAGTTTACCTGTTCACTTTCCTCACAGCGTATGTGTCCAATACAGGAAGACTGACTATCCAGATATAGTTAGTACTTTTGGTCTTTGCTTTTAAATTATCTTGTGATATGTCTGGACCTGTTTCAGATAAGGGAACATGATCAAGTATTTTTCATTATATTTGATTTTTTAAAAAATAATGTTGATTCTTTAAAAATATTTCAATTATAGAGAACCAAATTGTTGGCATTAATTAACATACGCTTGTCATAGAATCTAGATGCCTTGATTGGGTTTCTAAGGGGACCAGGAAAGGATCTGCGTGGTGCTTCCCTTTGGGGAGTTCTTCGCCTGAGCGTCCCAGAGCGCCAATTCCCAGGCTGACCAGTAGAGGGCACCTTCTCCCAGCCCTGGTGCCTCCATTCCCCAAACAAAGTACATGGAAGAAAAGCAGAGAAAAGAAAATTCCCACCAGGAATTTATTTCAGAACAAGTTATATTTACAAGGAAAAGCATGTAGCTGAAGTAAGCTAATTTTTCATGGTTTTCCAGTATCCAAGGGGGAGCACAGACTTTTCAGCTTTGATAAGAGAAGGAAAGGAAGGGGGCATGGTTTTCCTCCAAATTCTGTTCTGCCAGCTGAGTCCATGGACGCCGAGGGTCCCAACTCACTTTCAGTGGGTGTGAAGGCCAGATGTTTTCTCGTAGACACGTGAAGGCGTCCTCTCCTTTTTCTGTGATGACTCTTGTGCCGATGGTAGGTAAGCACGGACTAGGACCGGGCTACCTTGTCACACCAGAGGAAAGACAACTCTCAAGGCTCAGGGAGGAGCATTCTCGGGGGGCAGCAAATGCTGTCTGCTCATCCTGCTGGCCTCTGACATTCAGGTGGCTCACGGTAACCTTTCATGTGATACCTCTGTTGCTCTGAGGGACAGCAGGAGTGTCTGGGAGGAGTGTCCCAGCATGTCTGGGACACCCGCAGCAGGCCTTTCTTACAGCCCATAGGCTGGATGGGATTTTCCTGTTGTAAACCTCAGTGAGCCAACACTTCCCACGGCCGAGGAGTAAGGCTGACACCAGGAGCAGTGAGAGATCCTCTTCCCCAGGCGCAAGGCAGGAGCTCGTGGTCAGTGTGCTGAGGAACACGGTCCCCAGAGTGCCTTCACCCTGACTGTCGTGAAGTTGTCTCTCTGTGATTCAGGGCATGGTATCAAAGCAGATTTCCACAGTTTCCTGAGAAACTATTTAAAATTCTCCTCCCTCTTCTGGCTGTGCCTCTGTGAAGCCGGACTGACTTCCCGGACTCAGAGCAGCTCAGAGCTGCACCACAGGGCAGCGTAGGCCTTGAGAAGAGCCGCTGTCTTCTACAGAGCCACGCTTTGGGATTTGCAAGCTGGAAAGAAATGTATTCTCCTTCTGAATGCTTTTCTGTTTCTGATGGCAATGTGTTGCATATATTAACATGTGCTAGGTTTATTTCTGTTATTTTATATGAATTAATACACAATTGTAAATTTTGGCAGCATTAATTTATATTATGGTTCTAACTATACATAAAACCCATATAAACAAAGCTCTTGGTGTTTTTAGTAATTTTCAAGAACATAAAGGGGACTGCGAGACCCAGGAGCATGAGAGCAGCTGGTGGGCACATCAGTCGGGTGGCCAAAGCCTCAGGAGAAAATGAGCCCACTCCCAAGGTCACTAAGGTCACCATAACCTAGCAGGGAAGCTGAGTTGGTACCAAAGAGAGTAAATGGAATCCTTAGAACCAAGAATCCAAACTCCAGAGTCCAAACTCCCACAGGATCCAGGAAAGACACACAAACCAGGGGAGGAGGTGAAAGGAAGCCAGTGAAGGCCAGACAAGGAAGAATGAAAGAAACCACAACACAGGACATCACATGCTGTGTGGGATCCCTCACAGAAGCCCACTCATTCACATTTCTGGAAGTCTGGGGTCTGAGATCCAGGCAGACAAGCTGTGTCTGTGGAGGCTGGGAGGGACACTGCCAGGCCTCTTTTCCACCGTCTGTTAGAAGCTGGCCATCTTTGGTGATGCTCGGCATGTAGATTTGTCACTCTGATCCTTGTCTTCATCTTCACATGGCATTTGTATGTGAGTACGTGTGTCCCATGCCCAATTTCATGAAAATTTCCATCTAATTGGGTTAGAATCCTCCCCTCTCCAGGATGACCTCATCCCAAGTAATTACCTCTGCAATGATTCTATTTCCAAGTAAATCCCCATTTTGAGATAAGCAATGTTAAGATTTCAATGTATCTTGAGGACACAATTCAACCCACAACAAGGCCTGAGCCAATCTTCTGGGACTACTATTGGCATGGATGGGCTATGCCCCACTGGGAAGATTTAATTCAGCACTCCCAGGGGTCCCCAGGTGTCACAAGATGAAGAGAAGCACAAGGGTGGGTTTGATACCTGTGAGGAAGAGGTGTCTCCCCTGTCACCCCTTGGCAGGACCTCCCCATTGCTCCTTGCCATCAGCAGACACTTTCATTGTTATGGTTTGAACTTGAAATGCTCCTGAAAATTCATGTTCTAAGGACTTGGTTGTTGGTTGATGGATGTGTGATGAGCAAAAACTCACAAACTGAGCAGCTTTTCTCTGCCACATCCTTTATCATGATCCCTTGCCTTGCAGCAGGCCCAAAAATGACAGAGTCAAGGGACTATGGACTTAAATCTCCTCCTGAAACCATGAAGCAAAGTAACTCATTTTGCCTTTGAGTTCTTTATATCAGGTATTTTGTCACAGTGACAGAAAGCTGACTAACACTGCCACTCTTCATGGTGTTTATGGAGAAGTATGATTGTCTACACAAAGTGACCACACACACAGTGAACAGGACAGTCCATTGGACACAGCTCAACTTATAGCTAATTTTGTTTTCATAGCAGAGAAACATCTGCCAACTGAATAGAGCAGGGTAAGCTGTGGAAAGTGGTAACTACATCACTGTGGTCCAGGTACTTAAAATAATGCCAATTAGTAACCAGTAGTTGAAAGTAGGACATTATAGGTAAATGTCTAGATTTCCATGCTCTTGGGGAAGTTGGATGCTCTGACCACCCTGCTGATAAACAGCCCAATGGCCCAGGGGATCTCTGTTCCCACACCTCCTCTCTCCCTGACAATGGAACTTAACAGAACTGGGTTGGGCAAGAAGGGGCTGTATGGTTCGTGTTTGTATCAAAATTACAGAACACTGAACAAGGACCGTGAGTTCTGGAATGAGAGAGAACATATTTCTTAGTAGGGAAAATTATCCCCAAGAGTTGACACCTGGTCTGCTTTCCTTGTTTCTAACATTTCTCTGAATTATGTGAGGCATCAGAGTTGTGATGTCTGACTGCCATAATCTCGAGAGGGCCAGCTGACAAGGGACCAGTGGTGACTGTAAGTTAAGAACACAGGGCCATGCTTCTGTACAAGCCATAGCTGCATGGAGAAAGGTGTGTCCAAAGCTTTGTTCTACTGTCATCTTTGGAGACATTTAAAGATACCCTGTGTCTCTGTAGTGGAGACAACTGTGTCCAATAGATAAACTGTTACTCGGAGCAGTGACTGTGCAATACAAAAATAGAAAACAATGTGTGTTGTGAGCTCTAAACTAAAGCCAAGCAGGTCTTCCAGGGTTCCTGACATAGTATATGGGTAATTGTGGTTTGAATGAAAGTGATGTATTGATTTCCTACTGTGGCTATAATAAATTTCCCCACAGGTAGTAACTCAAACAACATAAATTTATTGCCTTGCAGTTCTGGAGGTTAAAGTTCTCACTGGGCTAAAATGTAGCTGTCAGCAGGGCCAGCTCCTTTGGCAAGCTTCGAGGGGGAACCTGTATTCTTTCCTTCTTCAGCTTCTGGAAGTGGCCGCATTCCTTGGCTCAGGGTGCCTCCTTGGTTTGCTAAGCCGACGACAACGGCAGCTTGTCTTTTTCATATAGCAGAAATACACCTACCTCCTTGTTTCATGTAGAAGAACCTACAATGACACAGCTCTGCTGGATGATGCAGGTGTGTGACCAGCCCATCTTAATCCCAACTTCTGCTTTCCTTGTCAAGTAAGGAGCATGTTCACTGTTTCCAGGGATAAGCATGTGGGTACTTAGGGACTTTATTCTGCCTCAAGGTGCGTTATGGCTTTCATTTGTGCAGCTCCAAGGGAACATGGCTTGAAGCTCTACCAGGAGGTGACTGTAAGCCCCATCCACCCTCATTTCCTGATAGCATACCAACATTGTGTGCAAAGTGAGTCACAAGGAAAGGCTTAAAGAATGATTGTGAGCATTGTGCTTAGGGTTCTCAGTGTAGATGCTTGGGTCACATACCAAATGCCAGCCACATTATTTTGTAGTTGCAAGAGAGCTATGGGGAGTTGGTCACAAAGAAGAAAGTGAGGTTTGCAGCCCTGAGATGCTGTGCCACTATCCCAGGGCGTGTGGCAGTGCAGGCTGTGGGTTACAGTCCTGGACTCCACAACCTGGACCCTTGGCCACTTCTACTGTGCTTCCTCCATAGGGACTAGTTATGGGCACAATGGTCCACTTAGTACATGGACCAGAAAACTTCTTAAAAGAAGACACTGAGAAAATGACAGTAAGGATGGTCATATCTATTGCAGAACTCATACTCTTTAAAAATAAGAGAGTATGGTTTCATTTAAACAGCTTAATTTTATGTAGTTTGGGTTATAGCCCCAAATTCCAAAATCACTCAATCCTGTTTATTTTATCCTTCAGGACGAATTTAGGACCCACCCATTCCTCACCACTTCACTGGTCTTGGAGATGCCCCCTTCCTTGGTTACTGCCACCATTTCCCTCCCACTTTGTCTCTTTTTCCAGCCTTGAGCTTGGGTCTCTTCTCAGCACAGCAGTCAAACACAGGCTGGGGAGAGAGAAAGAGTGCTCACTCCCAGGATACTACTGCATGACTACCATCCCTGTTGACAGGCAATGAAATGCCACCCTCACCCCCAGCATAGACAGTCCTGTTGTTTTTGTTACCACCGTAGACTCATCCTCCAAAACACCACTGAATGAGCAACTCCCCAGAGAAAAGCCAGATAGATGGGTGGACAGGGAAGAGGGCTTATGTAGTACACTCTCTGGTCTCAGTACATAGCACAGCATATAGGAAGGACTCCATGAATTATTGTTTGGTGAATAAGCCAGAAAAAGAACCAGCAGATTCAAGTGTGTTGATTTGCTAGCAAGGGAAGTTTATTTCCTGAACTTGAATTCCAGGAAAAGGAGATAGAGCTGTGATCACACGGAAAATGGGTGGATGGCTTTTCAAACTTCACCTGGCAATGTGTGGTTGACCAGTGGTATCAATAAGGAGAAATCCTTTGCTAATTGGAATAGTATATCTCTTCTGCAGAGTCCCTGAGACAGACACAGTTTTGACCCGACAGCTGAAACACAAATCCTGATTAATACAATAACATGTAACCAAAGATCCAGTGAAATGAAATTGAGATCTGTGTTTAGGCAAATTTGTTTAGATGTAAAGAAATATGCTAATTCATATTTTAATGCTTCAGATTTGTTAACTTTTTTTATCTATTTATAACTACAAAAATCAGAAAATAATAACAATCTAGAAAAATAATTTAAAAACATGACCTTTTCTTTTAACTGCTGTCCAACATAAACCCAAATGAAAAAAATATACATCCACTAGCTAACAATTTGGTTTGTTTCAAAGCAGGACATTTATTATGAGAAATTATGTGAGAAGCAGGCTTGTGTATTTGATGCAGTTATTTGCATTTCAATGATTTTACACTTTCATTTAGGTTACAGCCCTTTGGCTTCATCACAGTCACCTTCCTTTTTTTTGTTTGATATGCTTCAGTACTGACTGGCTCCTACTCTTCATTCAGAACCTGGGTCCATAAGCCAACGACTTTTACAATTCTTTGGAGCTTTTGTGTTATTTTATTATGCATTCTAACAATGCCAGAGCAGATTCTCATCACACAAATATATCCAATAAATTAGAAGCCATCAGCTTTCAGTAATTTATATCCCTTGCGTCAGTTTAATCACAGTGACTGTGTCAGCATAAAGAATGGCTTGAATTTTATAGTCATCCTGATCAATGTTCACAGGTCCTGCTCATTGCTCCAGAACAGACACTGAGTGTTCCACTGTCCAGTGCCTACAGCCCAGCGCCTACAGCTTAATGATGGCTGCCCAGTGTTCACAGCTTAGTGACGACTGGCCAGTTATCACAGCCCAGTGGTCATAGCCTCCACAAAGCCCAGCACCCACATCCCGATGTCCCCAGCCTGGTGATGAATGCCCAGTGCCCACAGCCTAGTGCTAGAGCCAGGTAACCTGCACACTCCCTCATGTGTGGTGTCCTTGTCTCCGTATGTTTTCCAGCCCTTTGGAACCATCAATCACTTTTTAGGTGCTCAACAGGAAGAAGTGATTTGAAGCATAGCTAGCTCTGTCTGCAATGATTAGCTTTATATGGTAGAATAAGAAATTAATTACTCATTTGGAAGATCCATCAAAACAGGGTGCTGTTGTTGGCAAAGGGCTCTGCCATCTGCTGAAATAAATTCACCAGCATATGTGTCCTAGAGGTTCAATGCGTCTAAACCCAGAGGCTTTAGCCATTGTGCACTCAGTTTGAACTTGGCAGGAAAATATTTCAGAAGTAGAAGCACCATTCACCATGGCTAAAGAGGGCAGAGAATTAGGAGAGAGAGGACAGTCTCTCAGGGTAACAAGACAGATCCTTCAAGCTGCGAGAGAAAGAAGGGCAGGAGGAATGCAGAGCCACTTGCCTCCCACTGATGTGTGGCCTTCCCTCCTTATTCATGCAACTCACATCACTCTCCAAATTGCTCATCTTCTCTGCTTATATCCCACGTCTGCAGACCGCTAAAAGGAGCAACAGCGGCTCTCCATTTGTAGACTCTTAGGGGAGTTTTCTGTCCTTAGCATTGGAACTGTACCAGGAAACTGCGATGGGAAGCTTGGAAGGGAGACATCAAAGCAAGTCAATCCTAGTGCCCAATGGGACACAACAACTTCTAACTGGAAGTGTTCCCAGTGCCCTGAACCCAGTTCACAAGCTCCCTTGTGCCAGGCGGCAGGTTAGCCATAGCTGGTTTGTTTTTTTTCAACTGCAAACAGAATAATTCACCACTTGGGGAGATTTCTCATTTGTGAACAGTTTTCTCAAGTGACACAACTTTGTTGACTTATTGTAACTGCATCGCATTTAAGCAAATTTGGAGAGTGGAATGGTAGCCATAGGCTACTCTGGAAATTTGGCAGCTTTTTCTGAATTGATAACGCATAGAGTATAAAGCAGATCCATGTTCTAAAGCTGGCTTCTGGGAGAAATGATAGAACTTACGTTAACCAATTGAATCTATCAGGAGACAGCCAGGCACAAGGAGCTCAATTTCTGTTCAATTCGACAAGCATTATACCCTGTCCTCCCCCAAAGACACAGACTGATTACGGGGTATCACATGCTCTGAAAACTACCCAAAGAATCATTCCGCCTCTATTTCTGCCCTGCAAATTCCGACACCTCTTGCTATCTCTTCACCTACTGCTGGTATAGCTACATTCCAGAGAGCTGCAGTGGGGAATACATTTGTTGCATTGATGTATTCCTGTTTAATTAATGAATAAAAGTTTGGAGGTCTCATATCTGGCCACTGATCAGATTTACATTCTTCTAATTAAACATGCTAAGGAGAATATAATAAATCATCTACATATTTATCAAATGTTGGCAGATTTATGCACCTTAGGCAGTAACATGTCAAATGGTACAACTTAATGCTTGTTTCCTATGTTCAGTTGATTCTAGATAGCTTTAATATTTTCCTTATGAGGTTTAGCAGCACATAAATAATATCCCACAAGCAGGCTCTAAGCTTGAAAAGAGAAGCACAGTCCTTGAAGTGACCATAGCTGTATAAACATGTCAGTTGGGTCCTGACAGTCCTGATGACCTCTGGCACTAATTTTTCAAATAAGTGGGTTAAATGTTTTGCTCTAGGAACCATGAGTGCAACCAGCTAAAGATGCATTCTGTTTGATGTATCTTTCTGCTTTCAATTCTTTCTCGTATTTGCTTTCAATTCGTTCTCATATTTGCTCAACATTTATCTCTTTTTTCTCCATTTTCTTGAGAGTATTGTTTGTGAAGTCCCCTTTTATAAGCTAGTCTCATTAACTATTGCATTAACAAACTAATAAACCATTTTCACCTTGACTCTGTCAACGTGGTGTCACTTGTAAAAAAACATGTTAGGATGGCTTTTCTCCTTCCTTTCCGATAGGAAGGGGACTCTGTGGTACACTTTCAGGTATAAAAATGGGTTGCTAACACCATACCACATGCAAGTAAATTTGCACTGCCTGCTTTTGTATCTGAAGCTCTCTGGAAACTTCACAGCTCAGACCCTGCAGCATTAAGAGAAAAGATTTCTCACGTTCTCTTATCTCAGAAATAAGCTATGTTTACAGCATAATAGGACCAGTCAGAATGAGACCACAGTCTACCACGTAAACAATAAGTATGCTTTAAATTGGCAGAAGTTGCTCTCTTCAGTATTACATCTAGATGATGTTATATTTTATATAACTCTTACATAAGCTGCCTTGATGTTAATAAACAACACCTAACATTTCCATAAACGCGAAACTGAGAATATAGAGCAGTCTATCAGAAAGCGTCCAAGGATTAATTTTGTATTTTTTTTAAAGAGCTATGTTGGTCAGAGCCCAGACAGGTTTAATCAACCCGGGCTGGGGAGAGGAGGAGTTACATTTTACTAAGCTATCAGGTAGTGTAGTTTGTTTTGTTTTGCTTTGTTCTGCTGTTGGCTTTGCTTTTGTGATACTGGGGATTGAACCTAAGTATGGTTTTTATAATGGTGTTTGTGACTTCCTGTTCTACTGCATGGTATTGGAAATATTGTATTATAATTTTTAAAACTCTTTGCAATCTTGAATTACAAATAAATAATAGAAAGCAGAATTGGAGACAACTGTGAAAGATACAATAAAATTCATTAAGTCAAAATGAACACAGTTTAAGAGCTACTTCTATCCTCCCTTGTGGTTTTAAGACATATTGAACTTTTAACTCATACATAAAGAACTTAAAATTTCAGTTTTATGTTAATTTGTAAGACATTTTCAAGCTCAGGTTCATGAGAGGGTGTGAGATGAGCAGGTGCTCAGCTTTAAAGACGGAGAGTGGAATGTCAAGAAGACCTCAGCTGCTCCCTGTTCAAGTTCACTAATTGTCATTTGCATTTTACGTAACACATTTTTTGAGGCTATGACCTGCTCTGAGTGCTGCTTCTAGAATGTGGATCTGGACTCATCACAGATCAGATTTCCTCCATCCTTGGCTCTGCCCCCATGTGTTCTCAGATTCCGAAGTCCTTTGATCATGACCTTTGCAATAACCTTGATGGGAACTATGACCTCTGACTCCACAGCGTATGCCCGGGCCTAAGCCCTCAGCAGTAGCCCAATTCCTGAGGGACTCCTGGCTTCTCAACTGGAATAATAGTTTGAGAAAAGAGCTCGCTCTAAAATGATGCTTCACTTTTGTCCCCTTCCTCAAATACTTCCTATCAACCTGTGTCCTACTCAGAACCTTTGTAGAATCTGACTCCTCACCACTCACCCTACTCTCTCAGTGTTATGATCACATGGGGATGTGTGACCTCCCTCTGTGACTGTTGAGTCTGTATTACCTTTTTTTTGTAATTACCTGTATTACCAATTTGACCTGCTCCCCCAGTGAGGCCTGCAGGACTGGCCTGGTCCTCAGGACCACCCCTGCTCTCTAGTTCCACACCTTGCTGTGGTCTCCGTGCTTGTGTCACTCCAAAATCCATGTTGACTGCATTGATACTGAGGCAGGCCTCTAGAAGGTTATCAGGTCCTGAAGCCTCTTCCCTCATGAATGGGAATAGCACCTTTATAAAAGAGGCTTGCAGGAGTGCATTTGTCTCTTGACCATCTGCAGGATGTAGCTACACGACACCAGATCTGCTGGTGCCTTCATCTTGGACTTCTCAGTCTCAGAACTGTGAGCAAGAAATGTATATTTTTTACAAAGTACCTAGTCAGTCTCCCCTGTTTTGCAAAACAGGAGAGGACTAAGACCCTCCCACTTCTGGTCTTCTTCTGTGGGTCTTAGTCAGGAGTCATCTCTTCTGGCTTCCATTCTGCCCAGATCCTTTTTGTCTTTCTAGTGTCACTTCTTGAGGCTACACTGACATCTTCATCTGAATCCCTGTGACTGGTACTTCAGGTTGTGGTCACTCAGCTGGATTTTTTCAGCCTTGCACAGATTAGGATTTTGGCTCCAGCACCGGTCCCCACCTGTGGAGACAGGCCTGTCCGGTGCTGGTGCATTTGCATGCTGCCCCCTCTCTCCTAGAATAACCTATGCTTGTGTGCCTGGTTCAGTTTTCAAGAATCTCTGCAATCTCTACAGCCACCCTGGGGCTGGGGCAAGACAGACAGTGAAATTGCAGTTTGTGGAGGAGGCTCCAAGCCTCAGCGGTTTGGAATGAGCAGTGTAACAGTGACTCAAGATTACTAAGTATCTGAATGGGAAGAGGTGAGGGTAGATGCTCTTATTCCAGCTTTGTTCTGACGGCCTGTTATATTATCAGACCTCAGAGCTGTGACTCCTGCTGTGTGATTGCAGGCAAGCCGCTCTACCCCTGTGAGATAGTGATGAAACTAAAAAATAATCCAGGTAAAGTGCTTACCACTGTTCTTGGTTTACAGTAGTTGCTGGACATATCCAGGTAACATCACTACAACTAGTCAAGATAGTCACCTGTCTACACTCTCAAGGTGGATGGATAGATTTCCACTGTGAACTTAGGCTGTCTTTGTTAGTCATTTAACTCACTTGGAAGTTAAAGCAAGATGGCTGGAGCCAGCAAGCAGGGAAGCTGAAGTTAAATATGAATGCCTACATTTCTTTAGCATATCAGAGATTGAATACCAAGCTCTTTATGATAGTAATTAGGAAGCACCAAAGGACTCTAATGGGTATATTTGTGGCACTAAGTGGCTCATTTAATGGAAGCTATGGCAGTGACATCACCAGGGTGGATGAAAATCGAGAGATGAATGTTGCCATCTCTAACTCTGTATTACTTGGCTTTTGTCTGGTTGATTGATTGTGACAATCTTAACATTTAAAAAATGCATAATATTATTTTTCTAGTTTTTAATGTGTCAAAGAAAAGCACAGTAAGGTTTTGTTTAGATTAAGCTATCAAGTATGTATAATCTTAAGGGGGAAGAACCATTGTTACATTATACAAGTCACTTTTTTGGAACATCTATGAAATCTTTCCCCACTTGTGCATGTACTTTTTCTTTTCTTTTTTTAATCAAAGTTTTCTCCAAAGAAGCTACATGGAAGCAGGTGGTACTGAGAAGTAGCAATATTATTTGCTTTTTGAAACTGAGCATAAATTACAGTAAAGATGAAGAATTCATGATGCAATTTGTATCACAGTTTAAATTACTAAAACTGTAGGCATCTCTGACCATTAAACTACCAAGATGAAGAAACTCAGTAAGTGGTTCTGTGTGCTCACCATGCATTTACACCATGGCTGTGTACTTCCCTTAGACAAGAACAGCTCTACTTTCTTCCAGAGAGCAAGGAAGACCCAGGCAATGCCACCAACCAGCTGTTGGAACAATTTAGGATAATTGTGAGCCCAGGATAGCAGCAGTGTATCAGTCCTAAGTGGAGGCAAGAGACACCACCTGCTCACAGAGTGAGAGATAATTTTAGGTGTCCTCTGCTCAAAGCCAGCAAAGGTTGTTACCCTGGGAAACAGTGAAGGAAGCAACATCCATATGTTCATATGGACTGGAGCCAACAGGAGACAACGACACTCAGAGATCAGCAGGTGAGACTAATCAACTCTGGCCAGCACAGTTGGCTGAGAGCCAATGGGCATGATAGAGATGGAGATGGACAGACGTAAGGAAATGAGGATGATGGAGATGGGTGTGGAGGTGGTGACAGAGCTGAGGATGATAGAGGCAGCTGTGATAAGGATGTGATTGGAAATGAAGATGGAAGTGAAGATCATGGAGAAAGGGATGAAGATGGGAATAGAGGCAGGGATGGAGATCAAGGGGGTGGAGAAGATTTGAGAGGTGGGGGCAAGGCTCAGCCAGGCTGAGGAGTTCATAGCCATTCTCTCATAGATCCAGGGAGATCATATCCTCTCAATATTTCAGAAATATTTCCCCATTGGAACTGGAGACTGAAAATCTCCAAAAGTTATAGAGGTCATATGTGGTTAGTCAAAATTATTGAGAATAAGCTTGGAAGAAAAGAAGTCTATTATAAGTATTATGTACACTTCTTTTTTAAAAAAACTTCATATTCAGATTCTTGACCACTTGTTGAAGGGAACATTTGCCATTGTAGTCAGTTTCTCATTAAAAGTTTGAGATGAATATGACAGTTCTTTAGGAATCTCTTTATAACCTCTTGTGCAGCTCCAGTGATTATAATTCTTTGAGCTCTTTCGCTGAAAGGCACTATTTAAAGCACAAAGTACTTTTGAATATTAACTTATGAATTCTAACAACACCCATGTAGGGAAGGTAGGTGGCAAAATGACTCATTCAAGGTCATGTTAGTAAGTCAGTGATAAGACTTCGGCACGTGGAATAAGAATTTTTGGACTTTCTAAAGTGTTCTTTCCACTGAACTTGTTCTGGGACAGGATTGCTAGTACAGAAAACTCATGGACAGCCACAGATGTCATATGTGTGATTCATCCCACATGCCAGTCACTGCTCATGATAGCAAACCATGGAAACCAATCTGAAGCACAGGAAGAACTGATTGGAAGACACTAGCTACCTTACATGGGGCAGAAGAGCCAGGTCAGATAGTGGGTGAGGAGCAAAGGCAGCTGAGCACCAGACCACAGCTAGGGCTGGGCTAGACCTTGGGAACTATGGACAGCAAGGAATAAATCTTACATACTCTGTCCCTTTGCACTAGTCATTCAAAAATCTCAGGAGAAGCATCAACTTAACTGAATCTACAGAATACTAGGTTTTTGCCAAAAGAAAAACAGGCAATTAAGGAGTATTGACTGCATCCCATGTGTTGGGCACCGGGTAGTAATTATGCCACAGTGGAGAAAAACTGCCTGTTCTCCAGGGGCATAGACACAGGCAAAAGAGACAACAGCAAGAACAGAGGGACCACAGCAGCGGAGTAAGGGGCAGAATGTGGGATTGGGAGGATCAGGGAAGGTTTCCTGACAGAAGTGAGATGGACCTAGGTCTTAAAGAATGAATGACCTCTTACCATGCATGAGAAGAAATTCCTTTAGAGCCAAGAGAGACAAAGTCGTCAGTGTAGATAAAACAGGGAACCGGCCAGCTTTGCTGTGTGAACAAAGCATAATTCACAGCACAGAGTAGATGGCAGCAGAATCTGGACAAAGTAAACCAGAAACAGTGTGAATGCTCTTGTAGAATGACCTGGAGACCAGAGGCTTTGCTTGCGAATGAGAGGATAGTAACAAATTTGAGAGGGTTCCTTGAAGCGTCCTGCAGATGAGTTGGCACTGAGGAGAGCACAGGTGTGAAGTTCTGGGCAATCTCTGCCTCCTCGGAGGACCCGGGGCTGCAGGTGCTCTCACACTGAAGGCTGAACAACCAACTGGGGGAACTGCTGGTCTCCTCCCTCAGAAAGCAGCACTGGCCTTTATTCTCCAAGTTGTGCCCCGTGCCTTGTCAGCCAGGCCTTTGATACCTGTGCTCTTCCACAGTTCTCACAACCCACCTGACCAGTGCTCGAGCCTGCATTCACACAGTGGGGACTGCAGGGTAAGTTCCAGGGGCCACCTATTCCCCCAGGCTGGAGGGACCCACAGAACTGGAACCCATCAAGTATCCTTCACTGTCCTATGAGCCTCCAAAGCTGCCAGAATATCCTGAAGAAATGCTCAGTGAGTTCAAACAGATGGCCTTGCAGGTCGGAACTGCCTGGGCTTGAGTAGAGGAAGCGAGGGGAGACTGCGGAGCATGAGTTTTCTTCTGGGGACAATAGAAGCATTCTGAAATTACTGGCAGTTGTTACAAAATTTTGTAAATATACAAGGAGTGAGGGAGAAATAAAGTGAATGTGTAAAGCCCGATTACAGTAAAAGACACACTACCACAAACAATAGGGCAAATGTGTTTGAGGCGAGGGGAAATATCTTGAGGAGGACTAATGGCAATGTGTCTTTTACAATAATAATTTTTAAAAACATAAACACTCACCGCATTTTTTATCACACCTCCTGCTAGGAACCATTGAATTGTACATTCTAAAAGGGGTAAATTTTGTGACATGTGACTAACATCTCAATTTAAAAATAAAAAATATGTCAAAAAGAAAGCAAATGGTCTTGCATAAAGGAAACAAAGGTAAAAATATATCTCAGAAAACTTTAGTTTATATTTATCATTTCCTGGCTTAATTTCATTTTGGCCAAAAGGCATTCCATTAATGTGTGTTTTTCAGTAACTATAGTAAATGATGAATGGGGATGTATGGGCTTACAGTGAAATGTTATTCTCCCAAAGGGCTCGAGTGAGGTTGTATACTGTGGGAAGGGAACATAGTTGTCTTCCGATATTGCCAGAGCACTGTAATTACAGGAAGCTCAAATCTTTTGCAGCTCTTGGGTCGAGGGAGGTGGACATTTGGAAGCTCACTAGCCATTTTCTCTGCTGGACTTAAAGGCAAGGCTCTGCTTTATAAAACCAGAGAAGTGCAACACACACCTCTAAATTGTCAGACTACTTACAGGAACTTCTGTTTTCCTTATTAATGTCACTCATAGGGAGGGAGGTAACTCATCAATCTACTGTCAAAAACAAAATCTGGCAACACATGTTTAATTACATCTTCAGACAAAAATCTTGGTTAAAAGATCAAGCCAGGACATAGTTGTTATAGAAAAGTAGGGAATATTTGAAAGCAAAGAAGGAAAAATAAGTAATGAAAAGGGGCAAAGTTATAGAATGAAAAGCTAACAGTCTCAACAGTGGCCGTACAAGGGTCCACAATAGTGAGACTTGCTGTGTGGGCTATGGTTGGCTATGGTCTTAGCCCATGTTAGAACCTTGTTCTTCCTTGTTGATGTCATTTTTTGTGGGAACTCAGTTTCCCTAAGTAGAGTTTTTATCACTCTCAAGTTTTGGAGATGTCAGGCACCACAGAGGAGTTTCCTTTCGACCTCTGCTTTCTCCACCCCACCCTCACCCCGGGAGGAAGTATGTCCCCAAGGTGGAGGAAATCAAAGCTTTTGGGGTTACTTGGCCTGGGACACAGACCATCACTATCCTATGCATATTCTCTCAGTGAACATCTGGAAGATACCCTGGCACATAGGCTACTGATGTTGACTTGATTAATTGTAAAGCAATAAAGGTTATAAAGAATAATCTGAAGCTTAAGAAGCATGCTCCTAAGCAAATAAGATCTCAAGGATTGCCTGAGCATCCAGAGATTGTCCCAGAGCCTCCAAGGGCACACTCCATGCTTCCAACAGGCAAGAAAGGCTCAGAGAGTTGTCTGACTCACATAGCAGGAATGGAATGACTGCTGCGAGACAGCTTTGAAATATTCTACTGTGTTTTGGGAAACAATTATTTGTTCAGTAAGACTTGGGAGTAGGAATGTGGTTATCAGGCAGAAGCTGTCCCTCTGGAGTTATAACCCTCTTTTGATTTCAGGAGTCTCACCAGTGACAACAATTACGGTAACTACCATGGGAATGTGCCTGGTACCTCACCAAGTGATGAAGCCCCTACAGGTGGGGAGATAAACTTTGGAGAGTGGGAAAAAGAGCTCTCTAGTTTGGTCAAAAGTCTTGGAAAGTGAGTCGGATGGAAGTCCGCTCTGGTAGAGAACAGGCTACTTTTTAGGGGGAATTTTAACTGTAAGAGGGCAACCTGTCCAGCTGGAAGGTTGACCTGAGTTAGGCTGAACCATGTGAAATTGCTAATCATTCACTATTTTGTTTTTACCTACAGGTGTGGTGATTTCTGGTAGATCAACTTAGTATGTTGAGCAGGGTTTGGGTTTGTTTGGGGGCAGGACTATTGAAGGTGTCATTGTGGAGTTGGACAGCAGTCCTGTTTTTGGATTTCCTCACTGCCTGGCTCGACTTTTGCTGCTTCTGCTCCTTTTTCCTGGGACACTGCTGTGAGTTCCAGGCTGTCTGCTGTCCCAGGTGCGCTGTTCTCCAGCTTCTCTGAAGAAGCAGCCAGGTGGCACAGTGCTGCCCCAGGCTTGAGGGACATAGTGAATCGGGATGCACAGGGCAACCCTTTGACAGTGGCCAGCAGAGTGGGGTTTGGGTAGCCTTGGTCAGTCACAGCTGTCAAAGCCTGGTCCTCATAAAGGAATGTCCCAGGCATTCAGGGAGGAAGTGATGAAAAAGCAAAGAAAAAGCTGGATTTCAATCCTATCACTGTCCAATGTTATGGGCAGCCGGTTTCTGGGGAAGGTGATGTGGGTATTGCTTAGTGTTAGACAGCAGGACCTTCTAAACTCCTGACACACCTGGGCATTTCTGAGACTGAAGGCTCTTCCCTAGCTCTGAATGTGCCTGCTTCACAGATTGGGTCTGTAGCCCACACGGTTTCTGTCCACCTGTGCTGGTTTTTGATGCCACTGCCCATCTCCTCACTTGTGAGCTCCTGGCCCTGGCCAGTCTCCTCACCTAAGTTCTGCTCCCCTAACCCTGAGGGGCAGAGCAGCTTTTCTTGCTGACCTTGTTCCAAGGCTCTTGTAGGAATCTGTCAGGGTTCCACTCATCTGATGGGCATTGGGAGCGCTAAGTTGTTGCCTTTTGGACTTAGGAATGAGTATAGGCGCACATTCTAAACAAAACCTCAGCACATACCAAAAACACATTCTCTTGTTTGAGTCTCTAGTGCTTCATTGTCAGACAAAACAAAAGCAGTTCTTTCATGTCTCTGCTAACTTCCTGTTGGCCCTGCCATTGGGTATTTCTGTGGATTTAAAAAATATTTTTTCTTAAAATGGAAAAAACAGAACATCTTGAAGAGTGGGAGAGGGGGAACAATTGTCAAAGAAGAAATAACATAAAGTGTCAGTAAACAGCCAAGACACTAGTAAAAAAGGAAATGACCATTTTAATAAAAAAAAAAGACTCCCACAGTTTTTAAGAATGCAAAAACGTCTAAAGTCTCACAAGTACATTCAGCAGAGAATTCCTTTCCTTGCCACTCTTTTATTGCCAAAGGGACTGAGTACTTGTTTGACAGGGGAGAGCCTGTCTAAAAGGTTATGCTATGCAGTTTTACGCAGACTAAATGTTATCTGACTGTAGGCATTTGGGAGAGCAGGCAGGAAGGTCCCAGAGAAAAATAAAGGAGTTTCTACAACTCCTCAAAGTTCAGAACTGGAGTAGAAGAACAAATGTTAAAGACTTAACAACTTCAAATGGCTGGGGATGAACGCTTCAAATTCTGTTTCTGGATTTTGTGAGGCTTCCTCATTTGTAGGCACCTGACTGCAGCAGTGCGTATGTTCTCTGCAGAAAGAAGGGAGGAGAGGAAGCTTAATAAGCTCCTCGTTTACTTGCATTTAGTGGTGTCACATGTTCAGATTCTCTCTCCATGATGGAGATAATCCACGTGAGGGACAGAATTTAAAGACAAGCACGACCTCAAGGCCACCAGCCTGGCTTCTGAAGACAGAATTTCAGCCTTGCTCAGATGGTTCGTAGTGCTCCAGTTCTTATGGGGCCACTGCACAGGCTTCTCCTGTGCATGTCTGTGGCACCCCAGCTGGCATCCACTGCACAGCGCCCATGTGTGACAGAGACACTGGCATCCAACTGAGTCATTTTTGGGAGGTATCAGAACAGCTGGCTTTGGAGTGTGTTCTAGATGGAAGTTTGACTTCATTATTAGCTATAGAAGGTTGTCACTATTTTTGCTGTTTCCTCAATGTCTAGTTGGCTTAGCTCCCACTCAAGTTAAGAGAACTGGATATCAGTGGAGACAGAGTGTGTCTGGAGACAAAGTAAGGGAGCAAGAGCTTTGGTAGACCACCACAAAAGCAGTTAATATTGAAAGTGATGCTAACAGTGAGGCAAGTGGATTATTCCATTTTCATTATAACTTGTCAGTAAGTTTCTTTTTTATCTCCAAATTTGAGACAGCATTTTATCCCCTCAAATGTTCACCAATCTTGAAGCTATATACAAGATACTTAACCCTCCCCCCATGTCTCACTGACTCATTGATTAAATAAGATTTTCATATTTAGGGGGGTGGTATCTGGAATTTCCATTTATTACTACAGCCATGGAAGCAGATCCTAAATTCACATGTTTGTGTTTGCTAGTGTCCATGCTGGAATTCTTCCCAAAGTCTGTGTGCCTGCTCGTGTGGGTGGCTCACCTTTCTCCCCAGGTTGATGTGCATTAAAGGAGGGTTATGCCCTGCTCCCAGTGAGGGCCTGGTATGCTGATGTAAGGATCACTGACTTGTCACATAGAGCAAAGAAAATTCCTCTTCCATGGTAGATACCAACAGGAAGAAGCACTACATCCACCCACGAAAGCAGCGCTGAGGAAAATCACTGCTCAGAAGTGTTAGCGTAGGATCTGTGTGGGATGCAAGCCATTTCTCTTTTGTGCTGGCCACTTCTACATGGGATATATATGGAATATATATCCTGCCATATATGCTCCCAAGGTCAGTGAGTTTTTTCTGCATAGTGGGTTTGTGTGTGGCTTCAGATGCCACATTTCGTATGCCATGTCCTTGCTGGTGAAAACATTCTACTCCTGGGACAACAGGCTCCTCCTATGAAGTCAGAGAAGAATGGAGCCTGTGAGTGCTTTGGACCCAAGGGATGCTTCTAGAAGCTGAAGCTGAAACAAACTAATGGCAATTTATGGTACCATTTCACTTAGGGAGAAAATATAAAATATGATTTCCTAATTTTGCATAGTATAGTACAGCACTTGCTTTGCAGTGGGACTGCATGTCTGATAAAATCGTTCATCCTTTAATGATTGTCAGGGAAAAGAGGGAGCAGATCTGAAAATGTAGAAGATAAGAGCTGGAGGTGGTGCTGCATCTAGAAAGTCCCACCACTCAAGAGGCTGAAACTCAAGAGGGTTGTGGGTTCAAGGCCAGTCCGGGCTACATAGTAAGATGCTCTGTCAAAACCAAACAACAATTCAAAATGCAGCAGACATGCCTGAGCTGCATAACCAGAGAATGGGCTCTTAGCAGCAGCCAGAGAACTTCCAATGGGCTTCTTCCAATCAAAGAGACAGCAGGAGCAATCAGAACACTGTGAAGAAGACTCAGGACATTTCCTTGCCCTCTGTCTTTTCCTTCTTTACCTTTTCTCTTGGGGTAGGAACCTCTCTACTCCATCTCCCTGCCCCTACCCTGCCTACCATTAGCCTAGTAAAAACTGAAAGGAGGCAGTATCTAGTAAATCTCTTGGTTTTATGATACTTCATAGATGATTGACTATTCTGAGCTCATTAACAGTGTGTCATCTTAAAATCAGCCTTTTGTCTCCTGGCAGAGTGAAAGCTTTTTCTCTGTAAAAGAAATGCCAGTTAGCAGCAGGGAAGGAGATGCATGAGGATAGGCAGCTGGCTCTATCCACCCAACTGCAAGGAATATTGACCTAATAATCAGGGTGAGGCCCTGAAAGGGTCCAGCGCTCTGGCACCCAGGGGGCCCCTCTGGTTACTACAATGAGCTGAAGTTAGTAGAGTCTTCAGCAAAACCCAGTTAAGAGAACAGCCTTAAGGATCAGACAAATGAGTGTTAGCATTGTCAAATAGCAGTTTTTCTATATATAATCTGTGCTTTTTATTCAATTCTTCTGAACTATAAAAAAGATGCACCGTCTTTTATTGGGTTAATAAAGATGTATATGCACATGAATAAGCACAATTAGAAATGCATATGTATATGTATTTGTACTCAAATATCCACTTATTTATGGATGTGTCATTACTTGAATTTCACAATTTTTTTAACCTTAACTTTTGCCTCAAGATCCCAGATAATGCATTTGCTTTTAGACTTAACTTATTCTCAGACTGGTTAAGGATGATTTGTACCTGGATTTGAACTCCTCGGCAAGGAGTTTACTCATTTTCTGTCTGTACTCCGTCCTTACTGCCAAGTCTTCCTTATAAGAGTGGGCATTAAGGAAGTTAAATAAAAACACATTATTCTAATTACAGGGTTTTCCACAAAGGAGTGTGTCTTAGAACCATCTTCTCCAGCTGGAGAATATTTCTCTCATTAAGGTTTCATGTCTTAATATTAATTTTGAATATTTTTCCTCTGTCAAAGGATGGCCCAGCTAGGAGCAGGCTGGAATTTGCTGCCTCTGAACTGAGAATCAGTTTTTCCAATAAATCTTTAAAATATGTTAGAGGGAAAAGAGCTTTAAAACCCTGTTAAAATAGTAATGTGTGTTTAGTGGCACGAGCATCTCATGCTAAGCAATACTGTTGTGCTTGGTCCAGGTAAGGACTGAAATTCCTTCCTGAATGTAACACTTTCTGTAGCTGTCGGTCACAATCCTCTTGTTCAGGCAGGCAGCTGTGGAAGGTAGGAAGAGACATTTTCCAGGTTGTAGTGGGCTCTTTGTGGACTCACCGGAAGGATTTCTTTGAGGAACTTGGGTGCAGATATGTATACCTCTATCTCTCCTACTCCACTCCAAGTCTCCAGTAGGTCCACTCAGGTGGTATGAAGAGTGCTGGGTATGCTGTACCTGGCTTGATATCATCCCTGTTCTTGCAGCTGGTTGTGGAGAAATACCTGGAGTGGGCCTGCCATGCTGCTGTGCAAGAAGAACAGGACATTTCATAGGTTAATGTCATGGAAAACTCTTGCATTTGTAACCCCTGCGATAAGGGGGAACAGGAATTGGGGTTCATTTCTAAAAGCTACCAAGGACAGGTTTTAGAATGATTCTTTATCTGTTGAAACTATATTATTGGTCCAAATCATGACAATAATAGTTAGAACTTTTGGAATGAAGACTTTCTTACAAAATATTTTAATTTGAGGGGCAGGAACCAAACCCAGAATCTTTATACTGAGCTACAACCCCAGCCTATTTTATATTTATTTCTTTTTTATTTTTTGGTCCCAGGGGTCAAACTCACTACCTTGCACTTGCCAGCCAGACACTTAAACCACTGAGGTAAATCCCCAGCCCTATTTTTCTTTATTTTATTTTACGTTATATTTTGAGACATTGTCTCACCATATTTCTGTGTTGCCCAGGGTAGGCTCAAACTTGTAATCCTCCTGCTTCAGTCTCCCAGAATGCTAGGATTATAGATGTGTGCCACCATGCCCATTGGTTATCTTTAATATTCAAGGGAAAATTTCAGTAAGAAAATCGAAGATGGATAAAGAATGATAAAAGACAAGCAGTGGGGAGTAATGCTGCAGGAGGCGTCACAGTGGAATTTTAGCACAGGCCTTGGGTAAGGCACTCTGTGGAGGACCCTGGTCCCTGAAGGTCAGATTCCCCCCTGGGGATGACCAAGGCATGCCACAAAGCTGCTCACTGACCTCCAGGGAAGTTAATCACTGGCCAAAATAGCAGGGAGGATAGGTCCAGAGATAGGACTGTGGTCTCTCACCCCAGCCACTTGGGCAGTTTGTTTTTGTTGCTCTTGACTCTGTGGCTAACCAGATGGCGTGAAGAATCCAGCTGGGAACTTCTTCGGATAAACTGCAGGGATGGGCTCCTAAGTGTCCATCATTATGTCATGAAACCACATCATGGCTAAACTGTCTCCAGTCTATCTGATGTGGGGCTTGGGGACCACACGGCTTGAGACCACACGCATGAGCAGTGAATTACAGTGGCCCTGGACTACTGCTTCCTCTCTGGGGCAATTAGCGAGCACCTTACACGAGTCATGGCAGAGCCCCACCTGGCCACCACACACTACCTCTTCTTCAGAGGCCTCACTCTGCCAGATGGCTGCAGGTCTCTTCCCATGATGGCAAGGAAGAACTGGACCAAACACTGTGGATGTGCATTCCTCCTTTAATGAGGAGTTATCTTTGACATTGATGCAGCAGTCTTAAAAAATTCAGTACAAATGAAATTAAAATTGTTTTCTGTAAGAAATAGACAATGGTAGATTGAAAAAAATCCAAATCTGGAACTACTAAACACACTCCCAAGAAACAGCAAGAGGCTACAAAGTCCCCTTGTACCTTGGTGTGCTATCAAGTTTCTGTGCCAGATTGCTATCTGCAAACAGAAGCAACAAGACATTTCTTGTCCCAAAGTAAGGACTGGCATAAGGTGACTTGTGGCATGTCAGAGTCATGTGTGGTTGGTGGAGACAGTGGATGTGCCATTGGGAGACAGGGACTATGAAGGTACTGGTAAGATAAAAACAGATTTCTTGTAGGCAGCCAACATGAACAGAGCCACCCAGCCTGAGCAGTCTACCTGCAGACCACTGCCATCGGAAGGCTTGCTTCCTGAAGGGAGCTGGCACAAGCAGAGACAAGCAGCCATGTAAGCCCCATGCACCTGTAGGCCACCACTGGACATACTTGCTTCCTTCAGGCAGCCTGCACCCACTGGAGAATCAGACAAACACATCCCTTTGTGCTTGCCACTATCACGGGAGTCCTGGTGTAGATACGCAGGCTGAGAGAAGAAGCAGCCTCACACCACAAGCCCTTGTGTAGCTGCACAAGTCTAGAGAAGCCCACCCCATGTCCTGCTACCTCCTTGGGAACCTGGGGTCAGAGGAACACAGGTACCTGTCCCATTCCTCTACACTGTGGAGGGGTAGCCAATGTGAGAAGCGCCTAGGACCCCACAACCATCTTATTGGACGGAACCCAGGAGAATGTCAAGACAAAGAAGCAAAAGGCAATCTCAAACCTCCAGCCCACACAGAACAAACCTGGGAGATACAGTCATGGAACAAAATGGAAATCATATACCTAAAATCTCTGAGAGGATAGCAACTGAAGTGAAGAGACAACTTCATGAGGCTGGAAAAGTAATCAGAAAAGAAATAATGTCTCAGGTAAGAGAAGAAATCACAAACATAATAAAAGAACTGCTGAGCATATCTAAAGAAGACATAGATAAAAAAGTGGAGCATGGGAAAATGATGGAAACATTGAATGAACAATATAAAGGGGAATCACAATGCATGAAGCAGATTCAAAAAGATGTCCAAGAAATTAAAAATACATCAAAAGCTTGCAAAACCATTTAAGAGACAGAAATTAGACTTTCAGTCCTTGAAGACAGGATCACAGCTAGTGATCATGAAAGGAAAGATCTTTTAAAAATAACAAAGAACCAGGAAATAACAATTCATTGGCTGCAAGATGATGCAAAGAAAACTAATTTAATAATGATAGGCATCAGTGAAGAAGCAGAGATCAACACAAATGAAATAAAAAGGCTATTTATAGAAGTAATAGCATAAAACTTACCAAACATAGAAAAAGGATTGGGCATACAGATAAGTGAGGCATATAGGACTCCAACTAGCCATAACCAAAGTAAATCTACATCCAGACATATAATAATCAAGATCTGAGAAATTCAGCAAAAGAACAGAATGGTAAAAGCTGTTGAAGAAAAGAAACAGACCACCTATAAAGGAAAACCAACCAGAATCACAGCAGACTTGTCAACACAAACCATCAAGTCAAGAAGAGTTTGGAGTGAAGTGTTTCAAATCTTGAAAGAAAACACCTTCCATCTCAGATTGTTGTATCCTGCAAAACTATCTTTCAAAACTGGTAGAGAAATAAGATACTTCCATGACAAAGAACAATTGAAGGAATTCATAACCACCAAGCCAACCCAATAGAGGTAGCTGAAGGACATTCTAGAGAGAGATAAAGATGCCCATGTTTTCAGGAACAGCAGCAGAGGACTGCCAAACAGGGTAGGCAATTGGACAAAGGGGCAAGAGTGGAGATCCAATAACAGGAGGACGGCATGGCAGAGATGAACCAATGAATTTCAGTTGTGACCATTAATGTAGATGGCCTCAATTCACCAATAAAAAGAAACACAGGGATAGTGGATCAAGAAACAACATTCATCAATACATGGTATACAAGAAACACATTTAACTTAAAAGGAAATTCATAGACTGAAAATCAAAGGAGAGAAAACACTTGTCCCACATGACAGGAGACCAGAAAAATCCAAGGATGACTTGCCAATCAACTGCAGAATGGATAAGAAAGATATGGTAATTTTATACAATGGAAAGCTACTCAGCTATAAAGTAGGAAAATCTCAAGGCTCTTATAGATAAATGGATGCAGCTGGAGATCACGTTCATGGACTAAACAGCTTGAACTCATATGGGTGAACCCTAGCATAAAAAACAGAAGGAGCTAGTAGGATCCAAAAACAAAAATAGATATTATGAAAGTGATAGGGGAGGAAACACCTAGCAGGGGAAGGTGGTGACCACTGGTAATTTCTTACTGTCTTGTGTTGAACCCTTGTATCATTTTCATAATTTTGTTAGGTTTAGTTTGTTCTGTCTTGTTTTGTTAGATTTTACTGTTTCTGATGGTATGGGCAGCTATTTTGAAGATAACAGGATGTATTATGGCAACCATTGTTGGTTTCCTATTATCTTGCTTTGAAGTCCTACAATGCTTTCATTCTTTTGTTCAATTGGTTTTATTCTGTTTTGTTTTGTTTGATGTTATTATGTGTGATGCTATGAACAGCCATTTTGAAGAAAACAAGACATAATGGTAGCCATTGTTGATTTCCTATCATCTTGTTGTGAAGTGTTACAATGCTTTTATTCTTTTGTTTTGATTGGTTTTATTCTGTTGTGTTTTATTTAATTTCATTATGTGTGATATTATGGATGGCTATTTTGAAGAAAATGAGACATTATAGTAACCACTGTTTATTTTCTGTTATCTGGTTTTGAAGTCCTACAATGCTTTCATTCTCTTTTTTTGGTTGGTTTTAGTCTGTTTTCTATTATCTGATTCATTACGTGTGAAAATGTGGACAACTATTTTGAAGAAAACAAGAACTATTATGGTAACCATTATCGATTTCCTATTGTTGTGAAGTCCCATAATGCTTTCATTCTTTTGTTTTGATTGATTTTATATATGATTTTGTTCTTTTTGATTTTATTGTTGTGAAGGTATGGACAACTATTGTGAAGAAAACAATAGTCATTATGGTAGCCACTGTTGATTTCTTATTGTCTTGCTTTAAAGTCCTGGGTTGCTTCCCTATTCTATTCTGATTTGCTTTGTTGGGTTTTGTTTTGTTTTGCTTTATTCTCTTTAAAAGAAAAAAAGATGAAGACAGGTTGTGAAGAATGTACATTTTAAAAAATATTTGCATTGATAAATTATATAACAATTTTATAACTGTTACCCCAGATGAAAGCTTCTCAAGTTCATAGTACCCCATTCAAAAAATCATTAAAACTTCAACGTGCTGTCTTGTGTTTTGAGATGGAACTTCTTTATTTCAAGTAATTTTTTAAAAATCATCTTTACCAATTTTAAACTTGTGATTCTTTGTGGAAAGACTCAAACTTTTTGAAAATTCAGCGACTATCAAAAATGAAGCTTTAATGAAAGTTATTTGTTTTACATGCAGATAGCTGTGATTTACAACCACCTGGTAGATGCTTGGCTATTTCTGCCTGGGGCTTCTGGAAGCATCTCCACTATCTTCTAAAGGAGGCACTTGACAGCTTCCAGGAGGGGAAGTAATTCTCCAAGGATCATGAGCATTAAATCTTAGAGTCACAGATTTAACCCAGGAATTTCTGAATTCAAACTTCTATTCAAAACTTCTGAATTCAAAACTTTTAGGAGTTTTAGGCAAATCAATGAAAACTTTTCATGTAGCAGTAAGATATATTGTCATAGGTGAATAAGAACCCAGTGTACTGCACACAGATTCAAAATACAAATATTTAAGTCTGGAGACATGAGGTTAAGAAGAACAGTTTTTGCCCCAGCTCAAAAGCTTCATACCCAGAAATCAGATTTCTGAGGTCTTCTTTGGTAGATGGTTCTGTGACTCCACTCCTCATCCAGCAGCTACAAGAAAGTAACTGTTTCTAGTGGCACGACGGAGAACAAACCTAACCACTCAAGTCACTTCAGTTGACTGACTGTTAATACTCTATCAAAAATTACAGGCAAGTTAAACACATTAGCATAGTTTAAACTTGTCTCCCACATTTAAATAATGCCATCTTCCATGTTCTTCTGTAGTATAATTATCAGTAATTAAAATATCAAGTGTTTCATTATTTGGTTTCTTCTTTTCTCCTATAATGTCAAGATAATGATTTTTAGCTTTTGTTCTGAAGAGAGAAAAGGGAAGAAAAGTTCAAGATGACAAGCAGCAGCTAAGGAAATCGACCCTGAGGGCATAACTGTTTGAGGCTAACTCAACAGTATTTAAACCGCATTAGCCTGTGTTTTAAAACCAGGTCAGGATCTGGGGTTAGAATCTGAGGCTCATTAGCCTATAATTATTTGCTGCTGCTTCTTTCTTTCAGTGCTGGACCTGCCTGGTCAGGAGGCACCTACATGGCTTCTCTTTACCATGTAAGTGTGAGCAGTTATCACCTTCCCAATCTAGCCCTGTCCCCCATGATTTTTTTTCTTTTATCCTTCAGTGGCTTATATTTCTGAGGAAGGGAGAGAAAGATGAATTAATTTTTTCATTTGTAAGATCCCGAATCAAGCTGCCTAAGTCTACTGCATGAATTTGTTCTCTCAACAAGCATATATTGAGTGCTTACTATCTGTCAGGTTCTTTTCTAGGTATATGTTCCTACAGACTTCGCAGTAACTTGCATTATGCTAACTATTGCACCTGGAAGATGGGAAGCGGAGCTCTTGGTGGTTTTTTTTTCTGCAAAAAATGAGTAAGAGTGGCAATAGCTCAACTGTGAAGACCTTGAGCATTTTTTTCATGCACACGTGTGTGTATGTGTCTGTGTGTGTGTAAAAGAAATCGTGGAAAAATAGGAAAGAAGCTGCAGCATGGTAGTACCTTATATGGGTCTTCTGCTGGCAAGGAAGGAAAAGTCACACACTGTGGGAAATTTGCACATCTGGGGAAGGACAGTTCACCTACTCTGCAGTTGCAAAATCATCCCCAGTGCTACTACTTATTTAATTCAACTATTTATTGAGCACCTATTCTTTGCCTTGCACTTTGCAAGATGCTGGTGCTAAAATATTCATTGAATCTTACAGTACAGGGAGTAGGACAGAAAGAAAAGACAAACTAATCAAAAGAAAGAATACCTTTGGGTCTCCTTGCTGTTCTCTGAATCTCTAATAGTATCAGTAGAACAAGAAATCTCTTCAAATATTTCATGGCAGTTTATATATGATCAAATATTCCTATTTCATATAATCATTCTGGGGCAGCTGTCTTTATTGTAAAGCTCCATAATTTAATAAAGTTCCCTGGAATTTGGGTAAAAGTTTTAGGAATTAGTGTAGGGCTGAGTTTTGTTTTCTGGAAGAAGAATTCTAATATACATAGCTTAAAACTGAAAATACTCATCTAATATTGAACTAATTTTTCTCCCATGTAAAAGTTAGTTTCAAGGTCCTCTTCTATACAAAAGTCAATCATTATCTTCTTAAACTTCAGGTTTTGACCAATTGCTCAAAATTTTGAGCATTTATATACATATTATATACATATTATATATTATATTATATAATTATAATTATATAATTTTGAGCAATTATATAATCTCAACAGCTCTCAAATACCTGAATAAATTTACAATGTCATATGTGATAAATCTGTTGTTTAAATTGGTTAAATCTATGTCCACTTAATAAATAGCTTTTAGCAGTCTTTGAGTGGTCTCTGAATTTCAAATGTTGACAGCAGTTACTCTGATGTAAGTCTAATAGAACTATATTATAATGTGTATTGATTCCAAATCATGAATAGCTTGCCTTTCATGTATTTCCTCCACTCCCCAGATCTTACCATCTACCCAATTTTTAAGGCTATTTTTACTGCAAAGAGCATTGTATTATAGCATTACTTTGAGAAAAATGTAGTACAATGATGAGAGATGTTTTAAGGAAGAAATTTATCTGAAAACACGAGCTGGTTAATGAGAGAATGCACTGAGGCTCTGGAATACATTATTTGCTCCCTTTATGCTAAAGTAACCTTTATCATGCTTACAGCATCAGCACAGGAGGACCAGGGTGTGGGACTCCGTGACGCTACTCAAGTTCATCTGCGTCTTCTCTCCAGGATGCGCTAAACTGCAGGAATTGGCTTCAGGAGCTTGCCTACTCAGGGCTAAATAACCTGGAAAGTCAAGGGTCAAGTTAATCAGTGAGTTAATAAAGCTTAATTGTAGAAACCATAAAGAGAAATACGGAACAGGAAGTATGGGGAGAGAGAGGCAGAGACAGACGACTATTTATGGTGAAGTTTTAAAACAATTCTGTGATTTGTGGGAGAAACAAAAAAAAAAATCCTTTTTTTTTCTCAAGCATTTTAGCCTATAGAGGATTTTCAAAATACAGGTAATAAAAAAATAAAAACTACCCTTAGTTCTACCTAAGGAATAATAGCCCTGTTAAAACATTTTCTATAGGTCTTTGTGGCTTATTCATATATATGTAATAAAATTTATTCACATCATCTATGCTTTTATCTTCTTTTAAAAATTAATGTATCAGGAACATTTTTCTATTATTTTAATGGTTTGTAGTAATGGTCATACATTTTTGAAAATATAATTTATAATATTCATAAGATGTTTCATTTTAAAAATTCCTTTTCAAATTTTCCTTTACTAACGTGTGTGAGGAGGTTAAAAAAAGATTTCAAAAACTCATGCTCTGTTTCATTGAACATAGCATTAATCAGGTTAGTAAATGCAAATACAGCAGAATAACACCAAGTAACCTGTAAATGTGACCATTTCAGACTCTTCTTTCGTTCATTCGGTGAAAGCAAGCTGTCCTGGAACCTACTGTGGCAGAACTACTATATGTCCCAGGCAGGTTGTAGAGCCATGACTAAATGAGCCATCACTCTGTAAAGGACCACAGGATGCGAAGTCACCAAAATGCAGCAAGGTCAGAGTTTCAGGCAGGATCAGGCAAAGCATGAACACTCAGAGTAGGAACACACAGTTCTGCCTTAGTGAGGCAGGGCATCTTGGATAGAAGGCTCAGTTGATAAGGTCTGAAGGACAAGTAGGTGGCAATAGTGGGAGGTCTAAGGTTGTTGTCCTGGTCCTGCAGTGTAATAAGAACATGTACAGGAGGAAGGAAGGTCTCCTAGAGAAACATTGCTGGTGCATGTGAAAGACAGTGACAGGAGATGGAAACTTGAGGGACATGGAAACGTTGGGTGGAAGAGGGTGGGCAGATGCCATAGCCAGTCTGAGTTTATACTGAGCTTCTAGGTTTCAGAGTGGAAGGGGCACTTTTAAAGCAAGAAGTACTTAGAATATAGAAGTGTGAGACTTGGCAACTGATGAAATGTGGAAAGGAAGAGAAGAAGTCAAAATTTCTATCATGGTGTTCTAATTGGGTACAGAATGATGAATGACAGAGGTGAGAAAACAGGTCAAGAGATGAACTTAGTTTTGTAGATGCTCATAGATTATCCAACAATGAGTGGAAATGAGAACTCAAGTTTAGGTGGAGACTTCATATATGACTATAATAGATGGATGTACCTCCACTCACATATCAAATTTCTTGTTAAACTCCTTTCATTTTAAATAGACCTAATTGACATTTTAAAGCTGAAAATAAAGAAATCATGAAGTTTATACTTTGTTAAGAGTTTAGAGTAATTTGAAATTCACACCTGTTGAACATAAAGCAATACTGTCCAACACAGCTGAGGTAAGCAGGATTTACTTCTCTTCCAGCTGCCCATTTAGAGAAGTTTTCATTATTTTCTAGTTGTTTGCTTGAGATGTTCATTAGTCATCTCAGGGAGTCCTTTAGATTTTGGTTCCCATACATAAGGTTCCTGTGAAATCAGGTCCACTTGATAATTTGAATCCATAAAACAATATAATTCTTGCTTTTATTTTACTTATTTGAGGTCTATTCTCTAATTTCTCACAGGCGAACTGACTGGACAAAACCATCTCCACACTTCTAAAGGCAAATCACAGTTGATAGATTTGTGCATTTTTTTCTTACATAAATTCTGCCTTTCAGTATCCATTTGCCCAACTTTCCCCTGTGACTGAATAATGCTTGAATTTAAAGGCGTTAAGTCTGACTTTCTTTACAATTCCCCAATGAGAAGCATTTCATTCCTTCATTGTTACCAGTCAATTAGCATGAAAGAAATGTCCAGATAAGTAGACTGACAGACACCTATTATTTTAAACTCTGTTTATTCTCTTGCCCTTTTCAGTTGTTTCTCATTTTTTTTTTTGCTTGGAGGGGAGTTTGCAAGCAACATGAGTACCCCATGGAAAGCAGATAGGACAGGATGGGACTTGGGCAGAAGTGAAAGGTAAATGAGCAGGTGTGGGAACTACGTGACATCTTGTGAGCCTCTGTCAGTCCTTGGCAAAGCTTTCGTGGCAGTGGGGAAATGCTACTCCTTGGCCGTGCAGTGGTTCTGGTCAGGAAGGTGTATTCTATGCTCTATATTGTGTAGGGCTTTGTACAAGGACCAGAAGTTCAAGGATACTTGACTCATGCCAGGGCACATCTACCTGAGCACATCTACCTGACACAGAAAAGGCCCAAGGTCACCAGTACTTTGCACGAAATATCTGCTACTTAACCATCTGACCTGACGTTGAAGTCTGTATTCTATGTGTCACATCTGTGGTGTAGGTAGACGTGGGGTGTCCCTCAGTTGTATGCACCCCATCAGCCTCTTCTGGGAATTATCCAGTCCCACCTGCAGCACCCTCCCTCTGGCAAGCTAGTAGGCTATTACAGAAGCACTGTTCCCTTTTATACATAGCATTTGGCCCTGGATTTCGCCCCTGGTCTTTCCGGGTTAATGAATGTATTCTCCAAGCCTGGAATTATCAGGATAACACTCTTTAGTGGCTGAAGCTGCCAGACCTCAACGGTAACACTGTTAGCAATCCTGTTGCCTCTCCTCTGATGCATTCTAGTCAGCCATGAGTAGAAAATGCAGAGTGCAGTAGACAGAAGCAGAGTACGGGATGGAGAGTGAATCCAAGAAGCTATGAGCTCTCCACTTCCGTGCCCTTCCAGCCCCGGAACTGGTCATTGCATTTCTCCTCTAGCATCCTTGTTCTTCTTTTCCCCTAACATTGGCTGATATTGGGTTCCTACATTCACATCCAGAATCTGTGGCTACTCACTGTTCCCTCATAGGTCAGTCGCATCTCTCTTCCCCTCGGTGGCTTTCTTGTATTTACAGCTCCTCTCCCAACCCACCCACGGATGTCTACTAAGAAGTTCATCTCTGTGAGTCTTCTCTAGGGCTGAGCTTATTTTTCCTTCCATATTCTGGGCACCCACAATGCCACAGTCTGCCATGGGCTTACAGTCACAGCCAGATCGGATCACTAGATTCTGTGCTGCTTTGGTTATTTGACTCTTTCCTGTGTGTTTATTTAGCAAACATTTTTACAGTGCTTCATATTTGCCAGGCTGTGTTCTTAAATCTTTACAAATATTAACTCATTTAACCCTCATATCATGGCTAAGAAAACTGAATCAGAGCCCAAATTTCCTGGCTGGGAGTAGATGGTGGTTTTCATACAAGGCAAATGCATACTTGCCGCAGTGCCTGCTTCACTGTTGCTTCGGGCCTCCCTCTCACCATAATAAGATTTTGCAAACTACTGAACCAGTCCTTTAAGTAACTAGTGGAGTGAGGGTGTAACTAGGACCAGCAGTCAATCATTGAACATTAAACTGTGTGATTACCCAAGTCCTCTCACAGAGAACCGCAGCTTTGGGAATACAGGGGATTCTGGAGGTAGGAAGAGGAGAGGCCTGTAGTGTGAGTTAAGGCTGCAGAGTGAGGTGTTTTACACCCCAGCAAAACCATCCCTCACATGGGTGGACTACAGAGAACCAAAGCATTATATGCAAGGGAAGAGAATTGGCTAAGGGTAGCAACTAGTGAAAAAACAAACAAACAAACAAACAAACAGTACCTTTCTATCAGCTGTGACCACCTGGGAGGAAACAGACTTGAGCTGTTGAACTAAGTGCAGTATTCCCTAGGTGACCTGAGGGTGAGGTCACTCACCAGCACCTCAGCACCTTTGTTTCAGTTTTCTTTCTTCCATATATGCCTTTCCCAGTGTACACAGCTCTGCCTTGTGGCTCTGGTGGACTACTGTCAAGACCTCTACGACCTAGAGTGGTTCTCAGGCTGGGCAACAGAAACTTTGGTCCTCTCCTCCCATCCTTCTCACCCTATCAGTTGCTGCTGAGTGTGTTGTCTCCTCTCTCTGGATCTTTCCTACATTGCAATACACCCAAGACTGTTGTGATTAACTTGGACCAAAACTGAGATGTAGATTTCCATTTGCTCTCAGGACCTCTTGAGATACCATCCTTAAGAAGAGAATGCCCAAAGTGCTGCATGTTATGAAGAAACGACAGGAGAAGGCTGTGGATGGTGTTTGCTAGTGGCCAGTAGCTCGCTAGCCAACAGACACCTACTCCATTGCTCAGTGACTAACGAGCTGGGGACAGGTGCAAGCACACATCGTGAGGTTTTGTCTAACATTGCATGTGGCCTTGACCCTGACTGTGCTTATTCCTTTTTACCAACAGGCAAACAGAGACAAAATCACAATGCTTTCCTTAACTCTCAATGTCCTTTCAAATCAGAGATGCAAATAGAGTCCATTTCCACTGTGTGATTCATTCATCTTTCTGGTGTCAAGGAACATCTTCTGATAAAGCACCATGAGTCTCAATATTTGGTTTGTCAGTTGCCATGCAATGCCAGACTCATGGGGACACAGGCAGGTGACAGCAGATACCATGGTTAGGTATCACGGAGTGAAGTCTTGCAGACATTTTCTACCTTCATTCACAGACTTTGCTCATAAAAGGCCAGATTATTATTCATCCAGATAAGTAAATAGTTTTCCAGATAATTTTGGTTCTTTTGTTGTTGTAATTTGGCTACAGATAATAACACCAAACCAAGGAACAGAACTATGCAAAGAGATTTATAGAAGTTTTAGTTTTAGTTCTACTTTATTGGACTTCTACATGATGAAATTAGGCATTTTAAATATCTATTGAAACAGAATTCCGAGAAGCTACAGTCATGGTAAAAATGGCCATGAAATTATTTATCAAAAGTAAATGACACCTTGTCTTCACCCTTGGCCCAATAATTTAACTTTAGGATGAAATTTCTTCAAAAATTTACAAATTCTTTTGTAGGATTTCTCACCTCATTTTATTTGTTATTCATTTTAGTCCTGGTTGGTGTACAGGGCTGGAGTCCTCTCAACCTACTTTGTGTTCTGGGGGGCGTATGGGGCACTGGAGCACACAGCCAACCAGGTGGTGGCAGCAGCATAGCGTGCTTCAGATCCAGGTGGCATGCTCCAGCCTAATTCCTCCACAACCGTCATCCAGCCCAAGGGCTAGAACCCTCAAGGCCACAAGTCCTTCCAAGTTCAGAATCTGCTGGGATTTTAAAAGATGATTAATAAGTCATGTATTTTAGAGCTCTCCTGATACTTTCATATGAATTCAGACCACTTTGCTATATCCCCCAACCTGAGATGACAGGTGAAATCAGTTTATCACAGATGCTAGGCATTCCATTGCTAACAAAATCTAAAACCTCACCCCGTGTTTTTCAACTCTATTTGCCACAAAAATTATTTCTTCACCAACACCTATTGATATCACAATAAATAAGTACAAAGCAATATCTGTAGCACCTCTCTGTGATCCACCGTGATATTCATTTATGATGTTGTCAACACTATATCTTTTAGCATTGCCCTGGGTTCCACATGTTTCTCGATTGGAGACCATTTATCATTTCTTATGTGTTTGAGTTAGGAATCAACATTATTGCTGTACACTAAATGAATTAAAAGTAACATGCAATGGGGTTTTGCTTTTTGCTTGCTGGATTAATCATATTAATGGTTTGGATGCTTATAATTTACGGAATCTATCCATCCTTATTATCACCTATAACTAGAGGAAATGAAACAAAGGAGACACTTCTGTGAGCACACAGGTATGCTGAGCAGGTGTCTGGGACTTAGGCAAATTAACATGTAGGGAATGCCACATCTTCTCCTCATCTGCCCCCCATTATGTGCAAGTCACAAACAGACTGACAGTAACAGATACTCACATTTAAACAACCACCCTCTGTCCACAAGAGTATCTCAATTGATGCCTACTATAGTTTGGATCTTGGATGTTCCTTGAAAGTCTATGTGGTCAAGGCTGAGTCCTCAGGGAGCTATAGGGACATGATGGGACCTTTAAGAGGTGAGGGGCTAGTGGGAGGTCCTTAGATCAATGGAGGTGTGGTCTTGAAGGGGACTATGAGACTCTGGCTTCTTTTTCTCTCTTTTTGCTTCCTGGCTTGTGAGAAGTTTGTTCTACTACATATTCCCCATAATTACCATGCAGCACCCAGACCAGGGGATCAAAGCAAAAGGTCCACACAATCTTGGACTGGAACCTCCAAAACCATGAGCCAAAACAAACCATTTCTCTGGCAACTTAATTATCTCAGATACTTTATTTCAGGGACAGATAGTTGACCACTACATTGTCAGTTCTGGGTTTCGCATGCCTTCTCCTCTGTATGTCTATGGAACAAGCTTAACTACTTGTCAAAATATAAATTTAGTGAATTAGATGAGGTTTTTAAACTACTACTTATTCAAGTGTGCAAATGGTGGTGTAGTCTAAAGAGTCATGCAGAGGAGAGCCTGAGGCGGAAGTCTATAGCAGCCACTCTGTTAGCCTCCCCAGGCCTCCTTTGGACATGACAGCAACAGTGGGAGTGTGTACAGAATGCTCCATTGCACTACCTGCTGTTACCTCCTGTGGGGAAAACAACTGCTTTATTTAAGATATTCTCAGGAACTCCTTCAAATTCTAAGTGAACACAAGAACCAGTAGGTTTAGAAATTAGGAGTGGCTTCACAGAGCACTGGAATGAGCCCAGGATTTCTAATCCACAGAACATAATCTAATGTCCCTGTCCCTCATGCACACTAGCAGCATTTTGGGGGAAAGCCACTCACCGTTTCGGGCTTTGTTCCCTCCTCATAAGATGAAAACAAGTGTTGCCTTTATTGGCTGCTATGTAGAAAGGACACGTGAAAATAAGGAAATTATGGGAGATCAGTAAATGGCCCTTTAATAAGTATGATATTTAAACATTTTCTCTTTTAATTTTAATTTCTAACTTGCGTTTCACCACATAATTTTTCATGATGGAAGCTACCTTAAACTTTCCTGAAACAACTATAAACTTTGGCAATTCAGTCGCTCTCCATTTTCAGTAGCTGCACTAATGGACCAACTTCAGTCTTACGCTCCATAAATAGCACAAGATAATGTGCAAATGTGAGATTCTCTTGAGTTTTAAGATACTTTGTGAGATGACTTTTAATTTAGTTGATATTTTATCCTTTGCCTTCTGGATCTTCCATATTCTTTGCTTAGCAACTGATTGATTTTACTGACATTAACAATAGCTTTTTCTTTAAACAAGGAAACTGGAGATTAAAAACAATATAGCTTTCCTGGATGATATGTTGCCATCTTCTGATAAATATTTGTTTGATACGTATTGCATTTGTAGCACAGTATCTCAGTGTACAGAAATAGGTCTATGATATATGTATACTTTCTTGATTTTTCCAAAGGACCTAAGATGGTTTCTAATAAAAAACACTGGCTCATTAAAACCACTGGCATAAGATAAAATTAAAAGTAAATGACTAGTGGTAAAGTGGAACAGTGCATCAGGACATTTAACTATAGAACAACCTCAGTTCCTGAGCACATAGTGGCACCTGGGTGTCCTCACAGCAAAGCTAAGGTGTGAATATCATGGGGTTCATTACTGGGTACCTCACTGCTCTATAGAATCAGTTTTAGGAGGAATCAGGTTAGACCAGTCAGGAAGCAGAAATAACCCAGGGATGAGACCAACAAACACAGTGGCGGGAGATGAATTTGGCTGATGATAAAATTAACTAGCTTTCTGGAATCACACATTTGGTCAGATGGGCATGGAGACATAGTGTGACTAGGGGCTGGAACAGAGAATATTTTCTAAGATATGGCACATGTCAGTGGCTACATTGGAGATTGCTGTTGGGATGGAGGAAGTGAAGGGGTATGGTGGTCCCACCGCAATTGTTAGAGATCTTTAATTCCAGTCCAAGCAGTGTGGACGTGGCTTCTAGGAAGTGCTATGCTATCCTAGTAGTATGTGCTTTGCTTTTTTTTTCTTCTCTTAGCTAGAAAAATACTGAGTGAAGAACTGCCTTAGGGGATTCATCTTAGGGGTCCCAGGCTGGTATGAGGAAAGGTGGCTTGAGTTGAAAGAGTAGCTAGCATCCATCACAGTTAGAGTCTGAGGAGAGTGACAGGGACTGCAGGAGGTCTTTCCCTTTCAAAGGGAAGGACCCCGAAGGTGGGAGGTTAAGGGAGAGAAAGATGGGGAGAAGACAGTCTGATCAGGGTGGTCCTTTGCCAGATGATAACAAACGCTGCTCCACAGAGAAGACATTGGCTGCTTTGGAGGTAGTCAGCCATCCAGTAGATCCCTGGAGACAGTGAAGATGTCTGGGAATGTAGTCAGTGATAGTATGTGTATTTTAGAAATCACTGACATGGAAACTGTAATTCACAAGTGAAAGTTGAATGTTCTAAAGCAAACAGCAAACTTTCGGGATCTGGGTAATCTGGGAGGAAAAGACACCAATGAGGAAGGGAATCCCTAATCCATGTCCTCAGGCAAAGGACCAGCAACATTTCTGAGATAATCAATAACTAACCATAGTGTACCCTGCTTCTTAGATTAGAATAGACTTTGGATATTGTGTTGAAACAAAACAAAGCAGAAAATGGTAGCTGGACAAGATTCAGAATGATCAGACCTGGATTCCATAGCATAGCCATCTTCTCCTCCTGGTCTGGCAGAATCTCAGGTTTTAAAATTCAGGGTTAAAGGGTGAGTCAGACCAGCTTGCCATTCCTGAGGCACCTGACTTGCCAAATCCTAGGCTGGAGAGTGCCAAGGGGCAACTCCTCATTACCGGCTAGTAGTCTCTGTAAAGACCTCAAGAGCCCATAAGAAGGTTGTCTATCTAAGACCCTATATGTCCTGCCAACACATTAGGCCATGGTGCACATAGCAAATGCATAATCTGAGGAGAAATAATCAAGTGTGATTTTTTGTTTCTTTTTTTAAAATGTATTTAGCGGAAGTATTTGGGGGCTTTCAGTCAATTTTCAGAATTCACTTTGTAGCTTGGGTTATGTGGAGGCTTTGATGTTCCAGAGTAGGAACTTACATACATTTTCCTAACTAGTACAGTTGCATGGAAGCCAAGCTCATGGTCCTCTTTCCTTGCAAGCATTAAGAGAACTACCCAAAGGTACCATGTTCTATTTGCTAGGCTTGCTCACTAGGTTTTGGAACTGGACAAGATGTGAGGTTCAGAAACTCAGATCTGGTCTTGCCTCAGGGGTATGAGGGGCCCAAGAATGAGTGTGCAAGGCACACTGGGGCTTAGTAGTGGAGATGTCCCTGCAGAGGCCACAGCTTAGGGCTCGCATGTAGAGGGGCAGCAGCAACATGAAGTGAGCCAGTGAGCAGCAATAGGAAGGTGCTAAGAATCAGCTAAGGAAATGTCTTGCTTTCAAAACTCTGCGCTTTGAATTAGACCTTGATAGATGTAGAGAATTATGAAAGAATTTGAAGCAAGAAAATGACCTGGTTAACTTGTCATCAGGATAGACTGCCTGGGGGGACTGGGGTGCAGTATAGGGACAGCATGACAGATAGGGACACTCAGGGCTGTGTATGGCCTGGCCTAGGGCTGCAAGGACAGAAGGAGTCACCAGCTTTTCTGTGTGCCTCTTTGAGAAAGAAAAAGGCTGGGTTTTCTCAATGGTAAGACAAATTTGAAGACCTCACAGACCAAATGCACTTGCACTGTAGTCCTGGAGAAAAAATATGTCTAGTGAAAAAAGAATACTTCAAACGTATGCATGTGTTAAGACTCAGAATGATTTACTGTCAGGAGCTATTTGGGCCCAACTTTGACAAAATGTTTGATATAGAATGCTCTCATTATGTTTACTGTACCCATTGCCAGAGACACATCAAAGGATGTTAGCAAGCAAGGATGTCACTTACTTCACATGAAAGAAAAATTTCAGCCTGCCATTCTAATACACAGCCTTCATCAATGTAAAAGGAGAAGAGCATTTTCAAATGCATTCAAAGGATGCTTTCCATTTTGACCCATACAAATGCCACAGCATAAACCAATTGGCTTAAGTGACAGCTTCCTGTTTCAATCACCTTGGATGGCTAAATATGAAAAGGTCTCTGTTATGCCAAGGCAGTTAAAAGCCTATATTTTAGAGTGATACATAATAACAACTTCCAGAAATTGTAAGCTATGAGAAGTAGTCATGTGCAGAATTCTGTCTCCCGGAGCCCAGTCACAGCAGGAAAGAAGATAGGATGGAATCACAGGTTGCAATAGAGATCATCTAGACTAAGTTCTTCCCATTCCCAGAGAAGACAGCTTGGCCAAGCCAGACTCACAGCTCCAGCTCCTGGTTAGGGTGAAAGTGGGGCCAGACCCAGGGCATGACAGCCCCAGTCACAACTTCTGCTACATTACCTTCTGTGTAAGGGAATCGCTTGGCTGTTACACTCATGATATTCAGCGACTTGTTGAGACGTGAGAACAAGAAGACGTCTCAGGAACCTTGCACAACTTCTGGGAGGACTACCAGAGTGACTGGCTGCTATGAAAGGCATAATTCATTATGTTAAAGGGTATGTGTGTTGTATGGTCACGAGTGACACTCAGCAGGTCACTCGGGGTCATCTGACAGGAATGTTCCCAAAAGCTTGCCCAGGAACTCCAGCTGGAAGGGAGCCAGGACTGATTCAGGAACCAGCTCCAAGCAGGAGAGGAGAGAAAACAAAAACTGGACAGACAAGGCTGTGCACAGTGGCACCCCGGATGGCTTCACTGAAATGCTGCATTCACAAGGGGTTTTGAACTATAGATCTTTCTCTTTATTTGGTAAAGTCCCTCTTCTCTCAACTCTGTGGGAATTCTGTTCCCAATATCCAGCACATTTCATACAGGGCCAGAAGAAATGTCAGTGTAACTGTGACACATATGGAAGCAGGCATAAGGCACACCTAACTCTAGAAACGATTACCCTCTGCCAAACAAGGAAAGCTGTCATCATGGACTTTCAAGGCCTGGGTGCTGACCTCCACCTTGAACCAGCGCCACAAGCAAGGCAGTCAACTTGAATTTGGATTCAAAAAGGACTTTGGGGAGTTAAAGAATGTTCTTTTCAAATGTTTCTAAAGCTGTAAATAAATGAGAGGTTGACGTTGAACTTGCCCTTTTCTTCTTTCCAATTTATGGTCAACATTTCCATGAGCCACAGGTCTCACTAAACCTCACACCATGCCCATCCTCCAACTCCCAAGGTGTGTCCCTGAGCCCCTGGTCCAGACTTTCCTCTCTGCTATCTGTCAAACCTGCTGTCATCACTGATTTCCAGCCATGAAACAGGTCAGAATCCAGCCTTGGCTACATGCGAGTGGGGTGCAGAGGCTGAGCTGAAGAGTGATGCGTGAAGCGCTCTGTGTTTATTCAGGAGTTCCTGTGTCTGCTCATTGAAGTGAAAGTGATCACCTTTTATTTGACTCAGAGAAGATCCCAAAAGATGAATCAACTCTGGGTACCATTGACAAGCATCCTTCTAGAGTCAAAAAAGAATAATGTGCATGCATTCCTACATCTGTATATATAGAAATTCCAAGGGATTATTTTCTCATTGAGAAAGAGAAAATCAAATATATGAATTAAAAAGAATTTGCAACATACTGAAGGAATGTCCTATCAGCTTGTGCTGTCTCATTAGGGTGGAAGTAAGACATAAGTTCCACAATCATGCGCTCACCCTAAGAGCTCTGTGACATGAGCTCCCCAATCATGTGCTTGCACTAGAAATTGGCACTATACCCTGCTGCCATCCCTCCCAACCATTTACAAATGGGCCACACCATGGTATCTTGCATGCCATATGGGTGGACTTTTTAAGTGCCACGAAATAAGGTAGGTTAAACTCTTTGCTGATAAGATTCTATGATCAACCTGTCATTTAAATTTACTCAGTAAACCCATTATCTAAAGCAGTTGATTCTGGTTCTAAAGTTGCCTTTGCAGTGCATGCTTGAGGTCCTAGAAGGCTCGTTCACAGCATTTAAAGAAGGTCTGGGTCCACTGGAAAAATTGAAGGTAGACTTCTCACAGCACTGACTCTGAAGATGACCTAAGGAAAGCCCCAGTGCTCAGTTCAGTCAAGTAATATGTCCACAAAGTGGTCAGAGAAACACATACAAAAGAGTCCAGTCCCAGCACCACCCAGAACAGTAAAATTTAGGAGCCAGCAAAGCTCCCACATATGACAAGGAGCTACAGGGTCAGATATTGCAAGAGCTAGGACAGTTTGGGGAACATAGTATAAACTGAGTATGGATGAGTCATTTAAAATAGGGACCACAAATACAACAAGGTGCCAAGTCCCAGTTTTTCATGGTGCCAAAACCAAGACAGATGGGCATCCTGATGAAGTCAGCCAGCCCTGCATGATAGACAAGAGGAACAGGGTCCCCTGGACAAGTGTGTTCAAAATGACGGGAGTATTCTGAGTGGGATTAATAGTGATGTACCCTATTACTGAAATAATTTTCAAAAATAAAGAACCACTGTATTTTTCAATCACATCTCACAAATGTTAATATCAATGACAGATGAGTCCTCTGTAGAAACCCCTTGTTCGTGGTTTTGTCATTTCTATACAGCCGTGTTTGAAACTATGCCTCGCACACAGGAGCATGGCGGGGTAGACAACTTGACTACACATAGGCCCCTGCGTGTAGGAGGAGGTTAGGGAATGCCCTCCTTGCTGTGGAAAGGGGATGAAACTCAGAGAAAAAGCTCTCACCTGTTGGAGCTTTCTCTCAAAAGTCAAGCAAGTGCAGAGTCTGTGCTGTAATTATAAAAGGGGATAAAAAAAAGTGAAATATACTAGATTTCAGGCCAATTATGAGGGACTCATTACAACCTACTTAAGATGTAGCTGGAGAAACAATTGGCTTCTCTCAGTCAGAAGACCCCAGCTACCCTGCAGGAAAAGGTTATCACTAAAGAATCCATTTAAGTATGGAAAATAGCCCCTATGCTCAGTGGCCTCAGATTTGGCAAGCATGGAACAATCCAAGAACATAACCCTCGAGAGTGGGGTCACCATATGCAGACAGTCGGTAGACTATGTGATCAGGCAAAAATGAATTCATTAACTAGGTCCGTGTTGATTTTTTTTATTCTAAAGTTAACAATATTTATTTTAGTCATTATTGCCTAGCACTGAAAAGCCTTGAAGACCTAAAGATTCCTAATACTCACTTTTGGATTAAAAGAACGAACATGAATCTGATGATCCTATTTCTAAGCCTAATGTGATTCTCATATCCAGTGGCTCCTGATGAGAACGAAAAGCAGACTCTTGATTGACAACAGATGCATCCACATAAGCACAGACTGACTGGGTATCCTGTGGGCATTGAATGGAGAAAGACTCCTGAAATAAAGTACGGGCAAAGAAACAGACACAAACCTCAGGCGGGTGCTTGGAGAGAAAGTCCTTAGAAGTCATCATCTCTTTCTGTCCACTGTGACACAGGATCTACAGGTGGAAAATGTCAGCAAGCACCCTGAGAGTAGAAGGGGAAAGTTTATTTTCCCCTCTAACAAATATTTGGATATACAGTAGTCATGTAATATTTCTATATAGTGGAAAGTAAAAATAAAATGATCAAAGAGAAGGTAGAAATTCTTAGCTGGACCAGGTGAAAATGGAAAGTTTCATTCTGGAAAGAGGACCACAAGCATGTTAAAAATGATTCAAGTTTCACTAGGTAGAGCATAGATTTTTCATTTCATGACATGTCAGAATTCTACAACTCACGAAAAAGCTGGAAACAGTCTCATTTACTTCAGAGAGTGTGCCCAAGAAACAATCACTCAATGTACTCAAAGGTGAGTTAAAAGTAGTGTGATGTTTCTAAGATCTCCTGCTATTTGGGGAAAGTGTGGAAGGTATGTAATCCGTCTTTGGTCATCACCCATGTCCCTGAGAAACACTTCAGAGTGGGAGGAGTAGAAAAGACTAACGTGATTGATCATAACATGTGCTCAGTTTTGCTATACACACTGGAAAAGCTTTAGTTTTTCATTTAATCTAAAGTGCTTACCCTTTTTTCTCTGGATAAGGGCATAGGGCCAGTGAAACTGAATCATGTGTGAGTGCAGGAACTGGGCCAGCGGCTAACCCAGGACAGTGAGATGCTCAATGTCTGTGCCCACCCGCTCTGGTTCCAAGTTATGTACTTATGTGCTGCTTCACAGGCTCCCCATTTAAACAAAAGATTATTACCTTTAAATAAAGTAAAGATAACCATTCCAGTGTCTGCCATTCCAAGGGTGTCTGCCATTCCAAGGGTGTCTGTCAATGCAATAGGAATGGGTGAAAGACGCATCATTCATTTACCCAGAGGACCTGTCAGTGAACTAAAGGGTAGCCAGTGTCAAGGAAGGGAACCAAGGAGGGGCCCTGGTGTAACTCACTTTTCAGGACTCTGAAATTTTTCCCTCATCTTTAGAAAAAGTTTGTATTTAACATACATGTAAAAAGAGTTAAAAGAAGTCGTGGAGTTTAGAAACAGGAAGCAAAATGTTTTAGAAGGAAGGCTTCCTCCAGACCATCTCTGCTGGGGAATCACCCTGTTATTCTTCTCCAACCTTCATTCTCCTCTCTGATGCTCTGTCTCTGACTGTGTGTCTCTGCCTCTCTGTATCTCCGTGCATCTCTGTCTCTGCACCCCCACCTCTCCCTTCTCCCCATTCCTCTGGGCCCCTGGGGAGCAGAGTCCAACGGAGATGCACGCTGAAGAGCACAAATGTGGGGTCCGTGGAGATGCTGGGAGACCGCTCACCTGGCCAGCCTGCCCCTCTGCACCAGAGCCAGGTGAGCCCCACCCCGGCCACTGTCCCCTGGAAGGCTCTGTTCCAGCACTGGCCTTGGTCCTGGGCCACTGCACTAGCTCTGCCACATGAGGCTCCGCTCCTGTCCCTTCCTATTCCGATGGAAGGGACCGCGCCCTCCAGCCCGCATAGGATTGCTCCCAAGCTAGTGATGGCTCCTTGGGCTGCGTTGTCCTTGTCACCATGCCATCACTGTCAGCGCGCCCACTCGTGTCAGTCTTTGCTCGTGCTCAGCTGTCTGCCCACCGCCTGCTGCTGCTCATGACCAGGGGCTCACCTCGCACCCGGACAGCCTCCCACTGTAGCCTGAGAAGAAAAGTAGTCCCGGTTTCCGCACCTCACAGGACGTCAGGAACCCCACTCGCCTAGGCATTCTTGGGGTATGGGAGCCGGAAATGCCCCCTTTCTGGGCATCCTTCTTTCAGCAATTAGTTGATGCCCCTTCATCCTTGCTTCTTGATAAAGCACATGGAACATTCTTTTCAGAGTAAGCAAAGACATAACAACAGAAATGAAAGCAAATAGATGATTGAATGTGGGGAAATTATAATATCATAGTGGCATTTGAAGCACGTTCTGGAGCAGCTGTCAACATTTTAAGGTGGATTTAAATGAAAATATTACAATTTCAGGTCTTTAGTATACAGGATGAGTCATTGTTTTGATAAAAATATTTCCTCTTAAATCTTTCCTATTACTCTGCCCCACCAGCCCATCCCCACAAGCAAACATATTCCTTTGATTTTGTGGCATTTAACTTTGAAACCAATGTTTTTATGCATAAAAGAGGTTAAATAAAAGAAGAGTCCCCTCCTCTAATTTTGTCCTCAGAAGCATCCACTTTGCAATTCTTGGCAAAACTATGGCTCTTGCAATAAAGAATGTAGAGGAAAAATGCAGGCTGCAAGATTTGTCACAAGAAGCCAAAAGTGGGTACATTGAAATGTTCTGGCTCTGTGGGGTACGGGGCTGGAGGGGTGAAACAAAATCCAACATGCCCTGCTAGCCAGAACAAAGTGATTTTCAGGTAGGAAGATGAGCCACTGTGGCAACTGTGCCTTCATGCGTGGAGACATTTGTGGTAGCATGGCAGGTGGGGAGAGAGTAAGATTGCATAAATATCTCAACCTGAAGACTCTCACAAGTAGGCATGGCACAGTGTAGGACAGGAGACATAATGTGGAAACTTCTAGCTGAGTAACTGTCCTTTTAAAGCAATTCTTTATAGGAACTCATCTCATATACATCAGATGTTTGTTAACTTACCCATTTATAGAGTCAGTTCCCATCTTGTTCCCAGTTCTGTACATGCTTCCTGTAAGAAGATGAATCAGGTTCATTTCTGTCTTTAGGTTGCTAATCACTTAGTACAAGGATATAGACAGAAAAATAGGTTAACTTTTAATTGGTTTTTTGTTTTGTTTTGGTTTTCTCAGCTCTTTTCTGTTTTTCATTGTGGATGCATTTAAATATAGGGGACATGGAGATTTAAAGGTAGAAATAGACGTAGGAGTCGGGAGCATAAGGGAAAATCTTGAACCATGAACACATACCAGAGGTACAAAAAGTTGAATTCATAGGAGGTGTTAAAATCATTTTTGGAGAATATGTAGAGTGACAAGAGCAAGGATATATTTCCAGTGAGATTTAGTGTCTGAGAAACAGATTTGGGGGACACCAGTTTGAAGCAGAGGTTACTCATCTGGTAAGATTGTAGTCATTGTAGAAAATTGCATATGCTTCTGAGTATGCCAAACATTCATTTCAAAGGGTGAAATCATCAAATTTAAGTCTTTTTTCTATCCCTGACTTAATTACCAGCAATGTGCTCAGTAGTCAGCCAGGTATACCAGAATTGAAACACAAAGCTCTGCCCATTTGTAGTTTATAATATACAACAAACATAAACTGAGACAATGGAAAATTACATAAGGTGCTATATATAGTGTAGGATCCCTAAAAGCAGTAGATCAATTCTCTAAAGAGAAGAATCAGTTCAAACTATGTACTCAGGAATACGAATTAAGACAGCCATTATGAAAAACAGTATGTTTGTCCCTCAAAATATTAAAAATAAAATTACTATATGATCCAGCAACTTTATAATTGGATATAAATCCAAAGGAAATGAAATTAATTTGTCCAAGAGACAGGTTCACTCTCACTTTTACTTCAGATTGCTGCACTAGTCACAGTAGTCAGGAAACAGAAATAACTTCAGTGTCCATCAAATGATGAATGGATAAGGAAAATGTGGTACATACACAGCATGGAATTTTACTCAGCCATAAAAAATAATGCACCCCTAATACGTGAAGCAACATGGATGAAAATGGTGTCAGGCATTGAAATTCAAGTGCCACATGATCTCACTCATGTGCAGAATATGGGAAAGTAGATTTCATAGAAGTGAAAGTAGAATGATGATTACGAGAGACTGGAAGAGAAGGGAGAGGGAGCTGAGAAAGTTTGGTCACAGGATTACAGTTGATAATATTAAGCTATATTATTAAGAAGTTTGGAGCTACTGAAGAATGGGGTGACTATAGATAATGATAATAAGTATACATTTCAAAAAGCTATAAGAAAAATGATTAGTGTTTTCACTGTTAAACGATAAATGTTTGAGGTGACAGATATGGTTCACCTGATTTAAACATTCTGGAACATATGTAATTTATCAAAATAACGCATGGTATCCCCAAGATATGTTTATATCTTTTGTTATATCTTTTGTTTGTGCCAGTTAAAAATAAATTTAATAATAATAAAGATTTTGGGCAACAATTCAGGAAGTCCAGTGAGCCAGGTCCAGCTGACTGCAGAACATCATGCCTTGATGATCAGCCCTCCAGCCAGGACACAGCCATTAGTTCCAGACCAGGACCCAGGACATGGAGGTTTTAATTCTAGAATTTTAACACTTGGCCACCCAGTTACTTCTTTACAACCATGAAAGCAATAATACTTGCCTTACAATATGCCCTTTCAAGCTGACGTTGCTTTGTAAGTAGATTTTCAATGATGATGCAGTCTATACATTGGGAGAATCATTGTTCCTGACCACTTTCAGTCTACAGCTCCATGGGTACTGTGCCAGGTATGCATTCTAGCAATGGTCTAACCATGAACAAATGGGTTCACTGCTCTCATCTGGATTATGCTAGATTCCACTGTGCCTCAATCATACATTTCACCCTTCAAACAGAAGTGTAGGCTTCATATCTCCAAGGCTCTGGCTCCATAGGTCAAGCGCTTTCATGGCTAGTTTGCAGAAAAGGCTATGACCCTTGCTGACCACCGCACGGTGCTTCCTTTGGGATGTGAGCTGCAGTGCGGACTTCACACTTCTTTGTGGCCACAGCTGTCGTCTCCCCATTCACCTGCCCACCTGTCTGTGTCCACTTCTCAGGTGGAGCCCCACTAGCTTCTAATGGGCAGTTTCCCAGCTCCTTCACACTTGCACAGGTGATTTCCCAGGGTGCTCCGACACCATATAGTTCTTCATGATAAAATGGGGCCTGGTTTACACATCTCTCAGCCTCTGACAGACATCAGAAAAGAAAACTCTAACATTGTTTCTACTGCTCCATCCAGGCCTCAACAGAATGACTCGTCCCTGCTGGGGGAATTATGTGAGCATACTTACTTTTTACAAAGTTCCTTAACCTAGTTTCATGAAGCTATTAATCCTGAATTCTGAGCCCATCTGCTTAGAAGGTGCTGAAGGTCTCACTCTCAAACAAAGAAAGACCGAAATGTCCTCCTGAGGAAATTTAACATTCCAGCACACATGCTATTTATCTTTAATATGTGCTCACAGGAATGAAAACAGGAATCGCCTGACAGGTTTCCCTGGGGATCTGCAGGCCCATGCTCTCCGGATGACCTGGTTAACGACTCAAAGCATTGGCCAGAGCAGTAATCAAAGCATGCTGCTCGGTACGCTTCCATACTCGCAAGATTTCAGCGTTCACATTTGCCAGAGTTGTGATCTATTTAGTAAGGATAATAATATCTGCAGATGATGGAGAGAAGCATTCAGATGAGTTTATTAAGTTCTTTTGTCACAAGCCCCGAAATAAAATCACCATCCATTGCTGTAGATGGTTAAAAGTTGTGTAGACAGTGCCTGGTGAAGAAGATGCTGAGGAAACTGCTAAAGTCTGGTGTGATACCACACACACAGATGCTTAACACTTACCTATTGAAAGGATGAACTGCATAAGCACTGATGAAATACGCTTTGTGGATTTCACTACCACAAATTCCATACCATGGACCATCCAGAACAAAGTGGTTTTTCATGGCTATCTGAAAGAACGCCCGCCATACTGAACAAACTGCATGCTGTTTGCTTTGTAGGAGAGGAGGGATGCATGCAGTGAAGTAAGCTGCCACTGAGAAGCAACACCAAGAAATCATCCTCAAACACGTACCTTAAAAGTTTATCAAGAAAATTACCTTTAAGCTGCGCCTTCCCTTTCTTTTTAGAAACCCCACCCGGAATGATTTCTATAAGATTGTAAACAGCAGGCAAAACTGTTCAGGAAACCCATCCCCCCACCCCTCCAACACAGCTAGAAGAAGGGGAGGTCAGGGAAGTGCAGACAACCTGCCTGCCCACCCTGCCTGCTTGTGAGTCCCAAGCCTGAGGTGGGCTTGTTCTGCTATTCTGGAAAGTTCTGCTTCTGAGTATTTTTGAGCTTGTTTGGCCAAAGTATAAGTTGGAGTGGAAAGTGCATCCATGGAGTCTGTCTTTAATGTTTTTTATTATTATTTTCAAGAGAAGAAAAAAAAATAAGACACTTTCAAAACAAGATAATTAATACCTTGCATATTGTTATCCTCATAATAGTTACTCAGAGTATAAGATATAGGTATGAAATATTGTCCAAACAATATTAGCACAAATCTTTCTTTTCAATTAACTAAGAAAAACTAGCTGTATTACTATCTTACCTGTCTTGTATGTATACATATTTTTTCCCTCTTCCCTTCCTTCCTTTCTCCTTTCCTTATCATAGTTTCTCTTTCCTTTTGAATGATTTCTTCCCAATTCACAATATCTGTTGTACACTTTGGATCTTATTTACTCATTCAGTTTCTCACACTGGCAAGACAATATGTTTACACATACAGGTCTGATTTATTTCACTTAGAGTATGGTCTCTAGTTGCAATCATTTACCTATCAAATCTCAAATTTATCTTTTTTTGTGGCTGAGTAGTACCCCACTATATAAAAAAGACCACATATGTTTTGTCCATTCCTCATTTGATGGGCACTTGGGTTGTTTCCAAGATTCAGATATTCCAAACTGTTTTGCAATAAACGTGGGTGCATGTATATTGCTATGGCAAACCGAATGTCTTTAATTTTTATCATTAATACTCACATTCAGATTAATCATCCCTTAATATGCTATAGTTTAATTTTGATGATTAGAATAATTAAATAATTCAATATTCCTATGAATGAGGTAGTTGTACTTTTGATGGAGAATTTCATATTTTTTACTCCCAATTGCATTCTGCCTTTAGCCACCATTTAGAGAGGAGAGTGCTGTTTGGAACTCTGGGTAATAGTTGCAGGGTCTGTCAACATCAGAATATTTGGATTTTTTTCTTCTTGGGTGATCTAAAAGTGATCAAGGTGGCTACATCCCAGCATACACAAGACTGAAGATATGACATTAGGACTTCTCAAAGACGAGCAACAGAAGTACATCAGATCTTCCAAAGGGACCCTGGGTTTGTGTCTTTCCACCACAATATCTCTGTTGCAGTTCTCACTTATAAGGGCGCAATTTCACAGCTGCCTTTATTCAATTCTCATTAAAGCTAATAGGCAGAACGTAACTAAGAACTTTTTATATATATTTATAATTGCCTTTCGTGATGACATATATAATTTTTTTTCAGATTGAACTTCAGACCTTCACACTGAGCTAAGTCTCAACCCTTTTGATTTTTATTTTGAAATGAAATGTGCCTAAGTTGCTACATTGTCTAGGCTGAGCTCAAACTTGGACTCCTTCTGCCTCAGATGAGGCCCCAGGGTTTTAGGGTTGCAGGTATGCTCTACTTTGTCCAGTTTGAAAATGATGATAATATTTTTTAAAAACATAGTAGTATTAATAAAATCTTAAAGTTTAAGAGCCACCTAATTTACCAGCCAAGCATGGACATATCTTTTCTCTATTATACATTCCTATTCAGTGGGTCCTAACAAGAAGCAAGGTATCTGACACCCTGCAGAACTTCAGTATTTCCTCAACTGAATGTAAATGAAGGAAAAACTTACTGTCTTTGTAAGCCTTTTGTGTCAAGCTTTCCCCAGTAGTAGAATGCAACTGAATTCACCAACCCCACTGCCTGGCCTAGTCTGAAGTGGAGAAATGCAAATGAAACAAAAAACCCATAGGAGGGAGCACAACCATGGTCCTTGAAGCACATGCCTCTACACTGTCCTCAGAAGAGGCATTTGGTGTGGGGATGTAACATTTGTCCTCTATTATTGCAAGGCAAACCTAAGGTCAAATATATTGTAGATAATACTTTCATACTTTCATTTTAAAACTGACTTCAGTGTTTCAGTCATTTGCTAAATTTTCAGGCTACAATACACGTAGCCATAGGATCGCATTAAAAATGCACTCACCATTAAAAAGAACAATTACTAAAAATAATTATATAGTATTGAATAAATAAAGGATATTGAGGCTATGCTAATACTTAAAAGACAGAAAACTATTGCTCTCATATTTGAGATGACCATCATTCTAAGTCTTTGTAAAACTGTAACTAAATGGAAAGCATTTGACCTGCCTTTGTAGCAGGGACTGTAGTTTATACCAGGGTAATGCGAGAAAGCTCTTCATTATGAAAAAAATATACATAATTTATGTAGAGTATTTAAATGAGAGGTTTAGAAAGCAAGCATTTTTCAACCCCCAAGGAAATATCAGATTTGACAAGAATTACCCAGGTTTGAGAACAAATAAAAACTACTAGAGAACATGATATTCTTAAGGTACACATCCCATAGTCCCATAGTCACCCCACTAAGTGCTTTTTGAATGCAAATGAGAAGCCATACCGGTACAACAGAGAGACCGGGTGGTCACCATTAACCCAGTAATCAACCTGAACATCAGGACAGCTAACCTTCTAACAGAAGGAAAGCACTCAGGCCACTTAAGAAAAAAGTGGCCTTGCCTAAAAGTTCACCTGAACAGCAGTATAAGAGGTCCTATGCTTTCCTTTGCAAGAACAGTCTTGTTCAAACCTGTTATTTTGGTTCAGTAAGAAGTAAAGCTTGCTTTTACTTTTGTAAGTATAGTATTTCTGTTTGGTTAATTGTATCCTGCTGAAGTTAACTTCTAACATACAAAAAAACACAGGTGCTAGAAGGATAAGTGAACTGGTTCCATGAGGAAACAATCAGTGAAACTCAGAAAATATAACACTCTGTAAAAGATTAAGCTTGGTTTCCTCACAGCTGCAGGATCATGAGAATGGGGGGATAGGTAGGACTGAGGTGTTGTGAAACCTTCTAAACAGGATTCAAGGGCCAAAACAACCAGAAAGTAGAGCAAGAACCTTGATGGAGGTTTGACTTGGAAGAGCAGAATATGAAAGTGTTGAGGAAGGTATTTGGAGAGCCTGGTGGGTATTTGATCCTCATTGGCACTGAAAGATTATTCAGATTTTGTGAAGTCCACATAAAAGAGAACGCATTCTAGGCTCTATGGTGACTTCTGTCATGGGTGCTTACACTCAGTTGTGGTACTTTCTACATTCTACCAAGTCAAGATCCTTGGGTTGGTCTGCTGGATGCTGGTTTGGCTCTGCTATTTTAGAGGAAAACTCTAGAGGCCCATATAGGTCAGCAAGTGAACCAAAATCACACTTGGAAGTTGTAGGTGAATAGAGGAGGGATGCATATATGCATTTCAGTTACAGAGGCTCCTCCATATTTAACTCAGAGAATTTTTAAGAGCAAAGGCTTCAAGAAAACATTGAGAAACTAAAACTTAAAAAATAATCCTCAAGCTCCAAAGTGCATATTATAACTATAGGGCCAGCCCATCAAGTGTTCTGAGGGTGCATGGAGGGACCAACAGTATTGATGTTCTTCTTGCTGCCTCTATGTTCCCAGGCCACTCTGTTAGTGACTACACCAACAGAGAGAGCAAGTGGATATGCTGTACATAGCCACAGGACTATGCTGAGGGCTTTGGCTCACTCTTAGCCCAAGAAACTGGTCTCATGCAATGTACCTCAAGCCCTTTGAGTGGCCAGTGTCCGCTCTCCTGGCAATGGGAGGTTCAGCAGATGATAGTCCCCATTAGCAAAATCACCAAGACAAAGGAACTCCAGTGCAGATAGCCACACAGGCAACTGGCCATGAAAAGCACAGGATAAGTATGAGAGTACTGCATTTGCAGGAGGAAGAAAGGGAAAAATGTAGAGATGCAACGAAGGGAAAGACAAGTGTACCAGCATGTCACCCCTGGCGCGCGGGAGCAGGGTGTTTTAGTCTTTTAAGAACCACCTCCAGAAAAGTCACTTTGGGTTCTTGGAGATGACAGGAACAATAGCTGGCAGAGTGGGCTATGGAGATGGAGAGAAATTAACTCCCTTTTTGACATTATAATGACAGCTCTGTTTTGACAGAGCCCTAAAATAAGCCCATGTCACATAAGGTATTCTTTTATAAAAGAGTATCTATATAATTTTAAATATTCCTATTATAGGTTGGTGTTCAGCACAAAACAATAGGTATGTTCATGTTTATTCATTAATAATCTTGTAGATCTTTCCACCAGTACTGTAAGTTCCTTTTTCAAGAAAGTTTCACTTACTTTCAACTATTTATAAAATTCAATGATAGAATCATCACTCCAGTGAAGACTTTTCAAGTATGACTCGATCCAGGAGACCCAGGACATGTAATTGTCTCCACAAGATACTACTTTTTTGGTAAATGAGAAAATAGGAAGGTGTGTGTGTGTGTGTGTGTGTGTGTGTGTGTGTGTAGAACAATGCTCCATAAGCACCAACAAGAGACTAGTTATAGAGCCAAACAGTTCCTTTTTCTTTCTCTTTCTTTTCTCTTTCCTCTCTCTTCTCTCCCCTTTTCTCTTTTTTCATTTCTTTTTTCTCTTCTCTCCTCTCTTCTGTCTTCTCTCTTTTCTCTTCACTCTTCTCTCTCTCTCTGCTTCTTACTAGTTTTGATCCATTAGACAGGTTTTAGTCATTGTAAGACTCCATTACTAGATGTGAAAAGTAAAGGAGAAAAGACTTATTTTATAGGATGTCTTTAAAAATTATATGTAATAATGTGAATAAAGTGCCAATCCCAATAATTGGTCCAAAATAATGTCTAAAAATTGAAGTTACTGATATTTCATGTGCCTCTTTTCCCACACAAGGACCTTGTTACACTATCAACTAGAAGGTTATCTGCTTGGCAAAAAGAACTTCTGATGAGAGTTTGCAATACATATTTTTTTTCTATTATGGTTTTTTAGTCTATAAGGCAGAACTTTTATCTTCTTTATACTGATTTGTTACTTTTCAGAGAAAGCCCGTAAATTTTTACAATTGAGATGCAAAAAATAAAAATGGCTGGGAAACAGGTGAAATGAGATTGTGACAATTGCTTCCTCCACCCAGTAGCTCTCCTTACCTGTATTTTGAGGCCTTCTGTGGTTACTCCCACAGGGGATCCTTTCTAGTGTTTGGAACCTGATAGTCTAGGGTCTCTAGTATAAAATAGCATGAGAGCTTTGTCTTTGTATAAAATATGTTATTTTAGCAGTGAAATGGAATTATGAAATGATAATCTAATTCTTAAAGGAACTGACAAGTACTAAAGCAGCCTCCCTTACCTTCAGGACCTGCTGGGGTTCATCCTACTCATTATGAAAAATCTGAAGACATTCGGTGGGAGTTAATATCAATTTGGAGATTCTGTCTTCAAATAAAAAATAAATAAGTGTGGGGACATAGCTTAGTGTTAGAGTGCCCCTGGGTTCAATTCCTTGTACTGCAAATAAGAAAAATGAAGAAACTTTTAAGACATTCAAATTTGTTTGTCAGTAAAATTTATTGATTAAATTGATTCTTGATGGCACAAAAATCATCAAAAACTAATCCCCTGTCCCATGGTAGAGTAGACTTCTTTGCCAACACACCTACAAACAACAAGGATTCAGCAACCTTTGCATAGGGCTGAGTCACTAAATGTTTGTAGAAAAGTGACCTTGATTTTGAATTCTCACCCATTTTCACCCCCTCTTAAGATAACCTATTTCTGTCTGTATTTCTATGTTTTTAATTAGAGCAGTTTAGATTGACAAAAAAATTGAGCAGAAAGCACAACGTTCTCATAAACCTCCTCCCACCTCCCTCACCCCCGCGTCCTCTTCTCAGATTCCCAGTCATTGGCATCTAGTAATAGCGTGGCACATTTGTCCTTGTGTCTATACTCTATGGATTTTGTCAGATGAACAATGTCATGTGCTAGCATGGCAGTATCATACAAGAAAGTTCATTGTCATTGTGGTACACCCACTCATTCCTCCCCTAGCAACAGAAGTTATTTTTTTGTCTCCATAGTTTTGGCTTTTACAGAATGTCATGAAGTTGGTATTACATCATATGTAGACTTTACAGATTATTTTATTTCACTTATTGATATGAATTTAAGATTCCTGTGTGTTATTTTGTGGATTGATAGTTAACTTCTTTTATCAGTAAACAATATCACATTGCATGGATATACCATAGTTTTTATTCATTCACCAACTGAAGGTCACTTTGTTTACTTCCAAGATTGAATAATTATGAGTTATACCACTATAAAATCAATGTACAGGCTTTTTGTATGGATAAAAGTCTTAAAGTCCTTTGGGAAATATTAATGAACATAATAATTGTATCATAAGGTGAGATTATATTGGTTTTGTATGAAACTACCAAAGTGTCATTGGAAGTGGCTATAGTGTTTTGCCTTTCCACCAACAATGAATGAGAGATTCTGTTGCTCCACATCATCACTCCAGCCCTTAGTGTGGTCAGTGTTCTGGACTTTGGATGTTCTAACAGGTATTTAGAAGTATCTATTATTAATTCATAATGATGTGATGTGGAACATCTTTGCATTTACTTACTTCCCAATTTTTTAAGGTAAATTTACATCTTTTGCCCATTCTAAAATTGAATTGGCCCTTTTCTTATGGCTATCCTTACTGTATCCCTTTTACATTTTTGACTAAATTCTTTTATAGCCTTTCCTTCAGTCTTTAACTTAAACTCTAATTCTCTTCACAGTGTCTTTCACAGAGCAGAAATTTTTAATTTTTTTATTTCAAAGAGAATAAAACCAAGTGAGAGAAAACAAAATGAGGTCAAACAAAAGAATAGACATAGTACATACTCAAAACCAAAATACAAGGTGATCAACAATGGTTACCATAATGTCTCTTGTTATCTTCAATAGAATTGCCCATATCATCAGACATAATAAAATTGAGCATAACAGTACAGAACAAAATCAATAAAAACAAAACATTGGAGACATTATAGGATTTCAAAAGGAGATAATAGTCAAATAAGAATGGATATCATAGGGAATCTTATAGTCTTCAAGGTAGTTGCCTATACCGTCAGACTTGATGCTATCAAACAAAACAGATTCAAATAAAATCAGTCAAAACAAGACAGTGAAAGCAATACAGGGCTTCAAATTAAGTTAATAGGAAATCAAAACTGGTTATCATAGTATATCCTGCTATCTTTGGAATAGCTGTCCATGCCATCAAATCTAGTACAAGTAGACAAACTGGAACAGAATATAACCAAGCTAAACAGAGCAATGAAAACAATACCAGTTTCAAATCACGATACAAGATTAACAGTATCCATTGCCTTCCCTTTTAAGACAACTCCTCCCCTTTCACTTTCACAGGATGCACTGTACATTTTGTATCCCACTAACTCCTTTAGATTTTAGATGAGGGGGCAATCTGCTATTTATCTAAGTGGTTCTGAACCTGTTTATCCCTGAGCATGATCTCAAGTTGTATCCATTTACCTAGAAGAGCCTCAAGGTTTTCCTTTCTTATAACTGAATAGTTCTCAATTGCATAAAGTATTATGTCTTTCCAACCAATCTGCAGCTTAATGGAGAGCTACCCCCACTTTTTTCTGGTTCCCTGTCACATAGATCATTAGTTTCTCATCTTTGGCTTTTAGCCTATAAACCTTCTTTCAGGTTAATTATATTTCTTATATAGAGCATCTTGCTGGACCCTATTTCCTGATCCACTCTGCTTGTGTTTCTTTTTATTAGTGTATTAAGGCCATCTATATTAGTGATTATGGCCAACCTTCTCTGCCTCATCTCTGCCATGCTATTTTTGTGCTGTTGGTTGGCTACTTTTCCCCTTCATTCTACTGTCAGCCCCATTCAGTGAGCCCCCTCTGCTGCTATTCCTGAAACCATGGTCTTTGCTCTCTCTCTCTAGGATGTCCTTCGGTATTTTTTGTAGGGTTGAATTAGTGGTCATGAACTCCTCAGTTCCTCTTTTTCAAAAAAGTATCTTGTTTATCTATTAATTTCTAGAGACAGTTTTGCAGGGTACATCAACCTGGGCTGGGGGTTATTTTCTTTTAGGGCTTGGAATACTTCCCTCTAAGCTCTTCTTGATTTGATGGTTTGTGTTGAGAAGTCTGTTGTGATTCTGATGGGTTTTCCTTTACAGGTGATCTGTTTCTTTTCACTGACAGCTTTTAATATTCTGTTCTTGTGTTGAATTTCTTGGATCTTGATTATTATATGTCTAGGTGTAGATCTATTTTGGTTATAGCTGGCTGGAGTTCTGTATGCCTTATATATCCAAATACTATTTCCTTTCCCTATGTTTGGGAAGTTTTCTTTAATTATTTCTGTAAATAACCTTTGTATTTCATTTGTGTTTACCCCTGCTTCTTCACTCACATTTTTTATTCTTAAGTTATAGATGCTCTTGTCATCTTCTAGCCTTTGTATTGTTACTTCCTGGTTCCTTGTCATTTTTAAGAGATCTTTCCTTTCAGGATCACAAGCTGCAAACCTGTCTTCAAGGTTTGATAGCCTATCTTGAGTTTCTTTCAAGCAGTTTTGCCAGCTTTCAATGGAGTTTTCAATTTCCTGATAATCTCTTTGCATCTGTTTCATGTATTCTAATTTTTTTTATATTCTTCATTGAAGGTTTCCCTCCTTTTTCTATGCTCCTCTATTCTTCCATCTGTGTCTTCTTGAGAGGTATTTAGCATTTCTTTTATTATTTTTCTTATATCTTCCTTTACTTGTACTAGTATTTCTGTTTTAAGTTCTTTTATAGTTTCACAAAGTTGTTTCTTTATGTCAGATGCTTTGCTTCAGAAATTGGAAGTGTGCAATTCTTGATATCTTCTGTGTTTACCTCTCCTTGGTCAGTACTGCTTGGATTGGAGGCCAGAGACTACCTTTTGTTTCTTCTGCTTGTCATGTTCCTGGTTTCTTCTAGACAAGTGTGTAGTGGGGTCCCCAGCACTTCCTATATTGGTTATAATTACTCTGAAGTATGCTGGCTAGGGATTGCTGCCCTCCCCAGTCTGCTGGTGACCACCGAGTACAAGCAGGGCCAGTGCAGGCTGGTACCTCCCTTCTGAGCTGGTCAACCACTGGAAGTCTTCACCACATTAGTGTGTGCCATGAGGTCAGGATTGGTTAGGGATAGCTTTAGGTAAACCTCAACCTTGAGTATTGGATCATGCACAGGGGCAGAACTCAGCCCAAGCAATTTTCACCAATCTGCTCTGCACCAGAAGTGGCTGAATGAAGCTGGTTGCAGTTCTGGTTCTGGGCTTATCCTTCCTGACTTCAAAATGGCACCCAGACAGTCACCCATTCCTGAGGAATGACTGAGTCCTTCACACTCACTGCCTCCCAGTGCGGTTCTCCAGTCTGCTGCTCCCCTCTGTCACTGTGCCTTCCTGCTGAGGCCTTCAGGATTGCCAACCCCCAGCTTCACTGTGACTGTGCATCTCCAGACTCCAATGGCACTTCTTGCACAGTGGGGCCAGCTCTGGTGAAAGTGCATCTGGTTAATGCCTTCTGTTTAAGTTTTTCTTTTCTTTTTTTCTTTTCTTTTCTTTTCTTTCTTGCTTACTTTTTTTTTTTATTATTTTTTTTAATTCTCTGTGGGCTTCAATTCTCACTTTAGTTTCTACCTGAGTAGAGGGGAACCATTTGTTTCCTTCTGGTCTTCTCCATAATGCTATATTCCAGCATCTGGGCTGTTTCTCTCAGAGAGGCTCTTTACTCTGCTGCTTACTGTTCTGCCATTTCACATTTTAAAAAGGAAAGTTTTAATTTTAATGAGGCCTAATTGGTCAATCATTTTTTTCACAGGTTGTATGTTTAGTGTTGCATCAAAAAGGTCACGGTCATTGTCATTGCCAAACTGTAAAGCTACCTAGATTTTCTCCTATATCATCTTCTATAAGTTTTATGTGTTAAGTCTGTGATCCATTCTGAGATAAATTTTGTGGAAGCTGAAAGGTCAGTGTTTGAAGTCATACTTTTGCATATAGATGTTCAATCATACCAGCACCATTTGTTGAAAAACCTACCATTTCACTATTGTGTTGACTTTGTTCCTTCATTAAAGATGAGTCAATTGTATTTTTTGCCCCTATTTTGCTGCTTTTTTACTCTACTCCATTGGTGTTTTTCTATTCTTTCACCAATAGCACACTGGACATTTTAGATTACTATGAGTTTATTGTAAATCCTCAAGTTAGTGGTCTCAGTCTTCTAACATTTGTTATTATTAATATGTTGGTGCTTAAACACTTGATTTATGTACATTTTAGCCTCTTGGGTTCTTAGTTCCATTCTTCTTGACTTAGACTCTATTTGAGCTATGATTCATAAGGAATACCATTTTCCTATTTACCCCTTTCATGTCTGAATGCTTCCCTTTCAACTTGGAAGGATCTCATGTTGACACCAATATCCCCTTTTCCTGTAACATTGGCCTCCCCTCCCTCCCGGTGCTGATGTGCATCAATTCATCTTCAGCATTTTAGGGTAAATTGAATGTACTGGACTTTTTTCTTTCTGTAGTGAACAAAGCCAAGTCCCTGAAGTCAAGGGGAATGGCAGTCAGTGAACAAATAAGTGACACTATAATCTGGTAGAAGTAAGAATTAAGGAGCAGGATCACTAGCAAGGGCTGTGCAATGGGCAAAGAGCAGTCAGGGAAGATGCCCACAGGTTGACCTCTGAAGGGAACCTTGGCTGACCACGTGTGAAGCTAGGTGAGTGCCCTGGTCAGGTGGGGCAGCGCATATCACAGGTCACAAATGGCCTCAATGGATGTGTTGTGGTATGCAAGGAGCACTATGTGGTCAGAGCAGAGAAAGCAACTGGGGAACCAGGACATACAGGACCTTGTCTTTGACCTGAAGACTTGGAGGGTTTTTGGTGGTTTGTTTGTTTGTTTGTTTTTAAATTGTTGTTTTATTTTATTTTGATGCTGAAGACTGGACCTGAGGCCTTTGAATTGAAATGTACCTGCAGCCATTTTAAAAACATTTTTCAATACAAGGCTCTTTCCAAGTCACTAAATTCTCCAGGTTGGGTTCAAATTTGTGATCTTCCTGCCTCAGCTTCCCAGAGTGCTAGGATTATAGGTGTATACCGTGCTACCTAGCAAGACTCATGTTTCATTTTGAGTGGTAGAGAAAAGCCTTTGCAGGATTGCAGTAGATGAGTGATGTGCTATAACCTATAGTTTAAAATGTCATTTTAGATATCATTTACATAATAGACTATAAAGAGATAAAAGAGAAAGCAGGGGTATGCACAAGAGGTTATTTTAAGAATTCAGGTGAGGGATGGTGTGTTTGTATTCAGTTTTACCAGCAGAGCTAAGGGATCTGTGGCTAGATTAGAAGGTAGATGGAGGGAAGCCCACAAGAAGGTCCTGGCTTAGCTGCTGGGAGGCTGGAGTCCTCTTGGAGAGGGAACACATCAGGAGGACATTGACTAGAATTACCAAGAGGTCTGTTTTGAGCTGTGTTAGACTGAAAAGGGTTCCATGCACTCAGGGGGAGCGAAACAGGTAATCTAGAGTTCATGGCCACAGAAGGCTGGAAATATGGCTGGTTGTGATAGGCATTATATATATCTGCTGGGTACAGCCCTGGATAGGTCATAGGTGAAGAAGAGAAATGAGCTGTAGACTGAACCCTGAGGAATCTGGAGTTATGAGTGGAATCCAGCAGCAGGAAATGGAATGTAAGGTACTGTCCTCTGAGAGAAGCCAGGAAGACAGCATGCCAGTGTCAAATGCAGAAAGTACTTCAAGAAGTCAGAAAGCCTCAGCCTGGCTCTCAACCAGGCAGAGAAAGATGGGACCAGAACTGACAATGGACTTGGCAATGGGAGGTCCCTGCTGACCTGACAGAGCTCTTTCACTGGGTGGAGTGGCAATGCTGGTGAACGTTTTCTCTTTCTCAGCCAATCCCTTTAGCTCCAGTGGCTGTTTACTCCAGCACTATGCAGAACACAGAGGCATCTTTAGTAACCACTATTCATCTTAGGGGAGAAAGCCTATCCTGACTGGCAAGCATTAGTTGAAATGTCACTTTTATCTTTGGTGGATTAGGGCAAATGGGACAGGGAGACTATCCAGGCCTGAAAAACAGTTCATGCCAGGATGACACTAAAATACATATAAGCCCAGAGAGCAGGGGGACCCCAAGACTTGCATGCAGGTCAGCTCAATTCCTTCTAGGGTCATGAGGTCAGCTCGGAGCATGCTACTTCTTCTGAAATCATCCTTTATCATCTCCCTCTTTCTTTTCTCTTCCCTCCTCCTTTTTCTCCTCCCCTTCCCCCTCCCCTGTGACACTTTGGTTCTGAGCCCAGAAGCACATATTGAGGGTTCTCCTTCCAGGTCGAGATCTTGGTGGCATGGTAAGCTCAAGAGCAACGTACTGAAGACAGAATTTTCTCGTGGTTGAAACCTATGCTCAGTACATTGGGCTGGTGGAACTCACTGCTCTTGAACTCCCAGTTAGGACATTAGATGTCTGGAATATTACTGCTTCCACCAGGAGACAAGATAGGTGTGTTATGATCTATGTCTTGAAGCTGGTGCTTTTGGTTAAAACTTTAGAGCAACATATTGGCTTTACAGGCTACTTTTCCCTCAGACATGCCTGGGAGTTTGCCATGTGGATGGGGAAGAGACGTGGAAATGTGTCACATGGGCAGATGTTGCAATCATCATAAATACCCAGCTTTGCAAGTGTGTAGGCACCAGATCCTCCCCCAGTAATCTAATAAAATTTAAATTAAAGTGAAACATTTAAAATGCTTGCTAATGAACCTCTTCTTTCTTTTTATGTCTTTCTCTAGCCCTTTAAGCTTCTATTTGTCCTCTCTACAACCTAAACAATACACATGTTCGCAATCACAATCCCTCCTACCCGCAACTCAACCCTGCCACCTCCAGGGAGAGGAACCCCATACCCTATCAGCCTGATACAACCATGCTAGGGCTGTGGACATTTTGAATGCCCAAAATACTGGAGATACTTGTTGGCTTCTCTCCTCTTTGTGTCTAACCAAACTTAGAACAGGGAAAACATTCAACTCAGATGGACTTCCTCTCCTAGACAAGTGTCAGAGTGAACACTTCTGTAATTGGGCACTCATCCCTGCAGTGCGAGGAAATCTTGTCTGACATGTGGTTTCTTTCTATTTCCTCTCATTCTCCTGAGTGCTGTTGAGCATCTAACTAGAAACAAAACTGTGAGTGTAATAAGGAAAGTGGATGCTTTTCTCCCAGATTTTGCCACCTTCTTCCATTAAAGACAAGTATGAAACCACAAAACAATCTTACTGGGAGTTAGAAAATCTCTCTGGAGAGTCACAAAATTCACTAAGAATTACACTTCCTTCCTGTGATGATGAAAGTTCTGACATAATGGCATCAGAAATTAGTGTGTCAGAGCCTATACCTTCAGAGCTCTTGTTCTTTTTGACCAAACAATTACACAGTGTGACACTGAGGTATTCACAAACATGGCCTCTCTCTTCTCTTTCTCACCTCATTCACAAATACACTAGATTTTCAGTTTAATTAACAGTCAAATTTTCAATAGTACAGTGACCATGAGTAGACTGTATTCATTCAAAATAATGTAACTCTTCTATGACTGTGATTATAAAGTGACATAGTCACTTTAAAAGTCAGAAAGGAACTTAGAAAACCATTAAAACCATATTTAATGTTATCCTACAAGGTTTTACTTTACACTCATTCAAACAATGTAACAGTCCACACACAGTCACCTGCATTTTCAGCTTGAACAGAAGGGATGACTTTGCATTTAGTCAAGACAGAGGTATAATGATAATGAGCACAGAGCTGAGTGGTCATCTCCATGGGTGCTCATAAATCAACCTTTTGTTGAGGAAGGTATATGCTATACTGTGCATCAATGTAGCAAGTTTGCTGGGCAACTTCTAGACCAAAAAGCTTTCAAAACATTTTTCCTGTGGCTTTACCTCAGGTTGCTTTGGTGCTGACTTCTACTACTGCAGACTAAGCCAGCCATGGAGTATGCAACAAACCATTAGAAACTATAAGATTCTTTCTTCATGCTAGAAGACACTACAGTTGCATTTGATGTCTTGTTAAAAAGAATAGCAATTATATTCAATACTTTTTGGCTCTCCTACCTCTAAAATTTTTTTGTTATGGGTTATTTTAGTGACTATTTATTAACACTTTAATGAGCATAGCATTTTTTAATACTGTTACTTAGGGAATTAATCTTATCTTGTTTCTAAAAGATAAGAAAAATGCTTTATTTTTTTTGTTTTACTCATGGTTTCATGATTTATGTTGTCAAGTACAAGGCCTTATTCATTAAAAGGAATTTTTCAATCATTGTGTATAACTTTCAGTGAAGGACTAGCATGTTTAATTCCTCAGACTTGCTTTTTCTAGGATAGGGCAAGAATATTCTAGTAAACACTAATTTAAACTCTAGGGTAGTTGCCAAGCTGGTTGCTATTATTATATGTAAAGATTTGACATTAGTGACTTAGCTTAGAATAGGAAAATTTTATTAATAATTATCTAAAGTCTATTCAATAAACAAGATTTTATGGTTCATGGGAGATCTGTTCAGAGTTCTTTCAATCTCAGGAATAGAAATGTTCCTCCATCTCTATTTTTTCTGGTTAAAAAAATTAACTGCTCCATAGAGCATCTCTAAAATTCAGAAACAAAAAGTAAAGTGCTAGATGATTAGAATGACTGTACTCATTGATGTAAAAGAGCCTATTTGTTATCTCTATTTTATAAAAACCTCCCCCCTATTTTCTCCATAGACAATCATGTGGAAAATGAATCATATAAAAGAAAAATGCATTTATATTCCTTTCATTTAAATTTAAATTATTTTGAGTTGATTCAACTTACTGTTTCCTTTATCTTCAGAAGAGTTAGTCATGTTTTGCAAAATGGCATCTCCATGCACACAAATGGGCTCAAGATTTCATAACTACTCTTTTAACCCAAAGGTTGGTGGATTTAAGAGTACTGCCTTCTTTTGCTGAGTTTTGAATCTTGGTTCTTGAATGGATGATAATCTAATCCTCCTTCTTTGGATTTGTCATAACAGAAAAAGGCCTTATATATACTGGGAGGCAAACAGCAATATTTGCTTTCAGTCTTCACTTAGAGGAACTCTCTCTGGTACTGAAAAGTTCCAGTCTCAACTTCATCTTTTCCTTCTTGTCATCTCTCGTGGACTCCAACTAACTCAAGTTTAGTTAGGTAAATCAAATTGTCTCTGTCACTTGTAATTACATACCACTAGTCACCTGTACTTATTTTCATCTCAATTATAAAAATGTCCTACCCAAATCCTGTTACAGATGGATACCTGAGTTCCACCTATGTTTTCTCAATACCACTGACTGCTTAACGTACAGTTTTCCCCACGGTCTGACTAGCTAATCTGATTTGTGTGAAAATAGGAAAATACAAACAAAAATGATTGGAGACACTTGATCTCTATTAGAAGGTTGCTGTTGGAATGGTAATGTTCAAGTGCATATTTAAGTAAGCTGCTTGGCATTGCTTGCTGCATTTACATTTATCTTCTATTAAATACACAACAAAACAGAATCAATATGAATTTTCTACTATTATGGCTTCCATAGTCAAGGTTTAAAATTTGACATTTCAATGTCTTTGCTCAGTAGAAAGGGCTGAAATAGAAAAGAGAAGGAAAGATTTAATTATCAGCTAGGAAAACATAATATGCTAAGCAAACAAGTAGGAAGTTAGCATGGAGACTGAGAAGACACATGGAGGTAAGTGGTTGATGAATGAACAAGAGAGTTAATTCATTAATTTCTCTGAGCAGTGAGGCAGAGCCCTACAAATACAATGGATTAAAGACACACCTTCTCACATGCACCACCTCTTCTGACCTATCTGTTACTTCTCCACCGTCACATTCTGGTTAGACCTGACATTCACAGTAACTCACACTTGAACTTCACAAGTCAGTTAACCAAATTTTTTCTTTCTTTTATCTAAACTGAAGAGAGTTGAGTTGCGAAGACTCTGTCATTGTGCCTATATTACAAATAATGTTTGCAGAACTCTTCAGCAGGCCAGTAGACCAGTAGTAATGGACAACTCTCCCTCTGCAGGGCTAGAGTATCAAGCACAAGATTTCACTAAGCCAACAATATTGCTGTGGGCTGACTCTCTCCTTCTCTACATCTGGTTTGTTTCCTTGTGGAAGAAATGTCTTCTGTGATCTGCATCTACCACCACTTTAAAGACCATATTTAAAAGAAAATCATCAATCTACTAAAAAGCCTCAACCTCAATGAGTAGTCTCCTTTTGACTGTACACAATTCTATTTCTTAATCTTATTTATAAAGTAGAAATGGCACAAATGATTAAGAATATTCCATGTTACATGCTGGAGGTGGGGTGTGGGGATCCTAAACATCTGATCCTAAACTTTAAAGATGGCAACTATTAATAGAACTTGTAAGACATATATTCAAAAATTGTTAGTAAAATTGTGCTGTGGTAAGTTTGGATGGGACTTAGCCATAGACCCATAGGGAGTTGGGTTATTTCCAAGTATACCAAGGTTCTTCTCTATGGCTCTGTAACTCAGTGAGGAGTTTCAGGAATGGAACCCACTCAGTGAACACATGCTAACTCAATGAAATATTTGAAATCTAAGTAAAGATACTAGTTAGCCAGCAATTGTTTATTGCTTTTGAAAATCACATAATTTTTACAGAGCATGTAGGTCACAAACTGCTGAATTAGGAAGACAAAGGAGTGATGTACCAGCACCGAAGTGTACATTGACCTGGGCTTACCCTTGTTAGGATACTTTGAGTCATGTTTTAGATATCAGCAGCATTTTAAAAAATTATATACACAATTCACCTGGAAGAATTGAATTCAGATTATTTAGCTTTAAAATTTTTTTATTAATACACATGTTTATAGTACAAAATGTGATTACCTTTAATGTGGGGAGCTGGTATGTGGACTTAATGCATCTTAATTCTCCTTTATTTTTTCAGTCCCTACCCCTGTTTCCTTACTCCTTCCAACTCTTAGTCCCCTTCTCATTTGCAAAATCTCTACTTTCATCATTTCCCCTGCAATTCTGTTTTTTTTATCATCTTTCCCTTCCCTCCCTTGCCTTTCTCCATCTCTTCTTCCTCCATTCATTTGAAAAAGATCTCCTTACTTCTTATTTATTAAGCATCTATCAACCTACCTACCTATCAATCTATCAATCTATCATTTATCTCTCTATCTGTATTGAGTTTCTCATGAAAGAGAAACCATGCAGTATTTAAACTTGTGTATCTGACTCATTTCATGCAATATTATAGTCTTAGCTTGTTTCCATTTATTTATTCATTCCTCAGGTTTATCTTTCTTCATAGCAGAGCACTACTCTATGGTGTCTATTTATCTGTTGATGCATATATAGGCTGTTTTTCAAGATTTGGCTACTGTAAATTGTTTCACCATAAACAGGGCTGTGCATGTATCATTATAACATGACGACTTTAACTCTTTCACCACAATACATAGAAAGGGGATAGCTGAATTGAAAGGAATTTCTATATTAAGTGTTTTGAAGAATCTCCACACTGATTTCCATTTGCCTTCAGACCAACAATGTACAAGAGTTCCTTTTTTCCAGAATTCTCACCAGTATTTGTTATTATTTGATCTTTTGATGATAGCAATCTTTCTGAAGATTTTATCTCAGTGTTGTTTTAATTTGCATTTCCCTAATGGCCAGTGATGCTCAACATTTTTTTTCATGAATTTATTGGTCATTTGTACTTTTGAGAAATTTCTATTCATTTTGATTGCCCATGTTTTGTTTGGGTCTTTTATTTTTTTTGATGTGTCTACATTTCTGAGTTTCTTATATATTCTAGATGCTAGCCCTCTGTTTAAGGAATAATTGGCAAATTTTTTCCTATTCATTAGATTTTCTCTTTATTCTGCTGGTTGCTGTGCAGAAGTATCTGATTTGATATGATCCTATTTTTAGATTCTTGGTATTATTTCCTATGCCCTTGAGTTTCTGTCCAGAAAGTCTTTGCCTATAAATATGTCTCCAACAGCTTTGCTTATTTTATCTTCCAGTAGATTAAGTGCTTCTGTTTTAACATTTAGATTTTTGATCCATTTTGATTTTAGTACATGGTGAGATCTGTGGCTCTAGACTCAATTTTCTGCATGTGGATGCCCAATTTTCTCAACTCTATTTATTAAAGAAACTATCTTTCCTCCAGTATGTGTTTTTGGCCCCTTTGTCAAAGATCGAATAGCTGAATGTGCCTGGGTTTGTTTTTATTTCTTCTGTTTTGTTCCACTGGGCCACATTCCTGTGTGTATGTGTGTGTGTGTGTGTGTGTGTGTGCCAATATCATGTTGTTTTAACCACAGTAACTTTGTACTATAACTTCAAATGTGGGATTATGATGCCTCCAGCTTTGCTTTTATCACCCAGGATTGCTTTTGCTATCTTTTTTGGTTCCATATGAACTTTAAAATTATTTTCTCTAGGTCTGTGAGAAATGTGGTTGCTATTTTGATTGGGATTGTGCTAAATCTACATGTCAAATTTGGAAGTGTGGTAGATTAACTAATTATCACCACCTGAGATTTTGCCAACAGCATAAAAGGAAAAGGGGGGCAGTGGGAATGGTGTGATGCTGATTCTTCAGGAAAAGCTTGTTGTGTTGGTTTTCCTGACAGGAGCTGTGGATTGCCAGGATGAAACAGGAGAATGCAGCTGTTGAGAAAGAACAGGATAATAACAAAAGTGATCTAAGGCTTTTCACCACAAGGAAGGAGTATATCTGAAGTGCTGGAGATCCCTTGAGATATTTCTTAGTGTTGCCATGCCCTGCTGATAAAGTTAATGGAAGCAAGGATTGTGATTGTGATTGTGATTGTGATCGCTCTCTTAATATGATTTCAATGTAGTTTTTAGATACATCTTTGTGTTCAGGTTATCTAGTCAAAGTTTTGTGAGTTTAACCTTGAATTTTGAACACCTTTTGAGTATTTGCTTTGGGTGTGGAAATGAGTTCAATTAGAATTGTACGTGTGCCTGTAAAATTGTTGTATTAATGTAAATCTGAATAAATCCAGACATGCTAACTTCTCACAAATTTGCCGCTGGTGACTATGGTTTAATCCACCCCTGGTAATCAAGTTGATTGGGGTAGATTGTGGTAGATTAACTAATGTGCCTCCCACATTGTTTTGCACTTGACCCTTCCAGTAAATATTATAAAATAATCCTATAAATTATACATCCCATATTAAATCTTTTCCCTTCTTAACCTTGACTACAACAGGAAGTACAGTCACTTTGATTATGCTGGTTCTGCCTCACCAGGAACAAGGAATATCTTTCCATTTTTTGATGTCCTCCTCAATATCCTTTTTCAGTGGTATAATTTTCATTGTAGAGTTCTTTCATCTTGGTTAGGTTAATTCCTAAGTATTTAGTTTTTTCTTGATGCTATTATGAATGGAATTGTTTTCCTAATTTCTTTCTTGGTGAGTTCATTATTAGTGGGTAGGAATGTTATTGATTTTTGTGTTTATTTTGTATCCTGCTACATTGTTGAATTTGGTTAATTATAGGAGTCTTGTGGTGGAATTATTTGGGTCTCATAAACAGAGGATCATGATATCTGCAAAAATAATACTTCAACTTCATCTTTTCCTTTTCTTTCTTTCTCCTGCCTGATCGCTATAGCTAACATTTGGTGGCCTATGTTGAACATGAGTGGTGATAGTGGACATCCTTATCTTTGAACTTAGATTTTTGAAGTCTGCTCCCATACTATGCATCACTGAAGTCATGATGTATCTGCCAGAGCTGGTCTGTGGTACCAGCCAGTGCACTGTTGCCCATGGGAAGATGGAGAGCTTAATGCTTTCTGGGCCAGCACATTGATTTGGGAACTTATGATGTGGTCAGCACAGGCAAGATGTGATCAAAATATACCATGAGTGTTTAAAATCTTAAAAATATATTACCGTAAAGGACACATTGCTATTAGTCCTTCAAACACACTCATCCCACTTTCTGAAGCAGTTCTGAAAGGCCTATTTCCTGCTTTTAGTTCCAATGTTGTGGCTATGTCAATGTATTAAATCTATTCACCATAATATTTTATCTGGCAGAAATTTCTGTAAACTGTTGATCAATGAGGGATGATAAAAAATTACAGTGATTGTTTAAATCTTTAAAAACTGATTACAGTGAAAGATATTGCCATTAATCTCTCCCCAAAGCTACTCAAAATACCCCTTTCACTTTGAACACATTTCTCTCATCGTTTCTGGCAATATGACTTTCACTATAACAATTTTTTAAAGAAAAGATTAAAATTAAATAAATAGAGATTAAACATTCATCATAATTCTTAATCTACCAGTGTATGATGGTCTGAGTCAGCAGAGTTCTAAGTTCCACCACAAGTGTCAGGGTAGGATGGAATAATTGAGTCAGATGTTCATCTCTGAAGGTCACACGAGAAACCCCAAAGCTGCAGTGATCTCCGACTCTGGATGCAGAGCATGTTCACATCTGAACTGCTGCTGGGCTCAAGCTGTTTTTCAGGCAGCTGGTAATACATGTAATCAGATTTTCCACGCCCCAGCCCTGCCTGGGACTCCCTGATGAGGTTACAAAGTTAGGCTGGCCAGATACATTTCTGTAAATTTAAGTAAGGTAGGATGTCTATGGTGATGCCTGGGAGGCAGACTTAAATGAGCAATAGGATTTCTATGAAGTGATAAATCAAATTCATGAGGAGGATGACAGTAAGATCCCAGAGGACAATTAACTTGTCAGTGATTCACATGACTTAGTCCTTTTACTGAGCTATATGCTAACTTTGCGATTCAATTTGCAATTATCAAGAAACTTTTGATTTAAGAAACTCAAGGTGAGCGTTTTTAATTAGAGTCGTTAGGTTACACTTAGTTTAGGCAGTAAGTCAATTATCTCCATTTTGCTATTCTTGGGTATTGTGCATTTCTCTGGATCTTATTCCAGTGGTGTGACTTCTGTCTTCCAAAGCAAATTGCAGGTGCCCCATGGTTGCCCTGGTCTTCCCTTAGCAATATCTGTGGTATCTCAGTTTCGATGTGAGTTGACTGTTTTTTTCTAAGGGAGTTGAGGTTTTTGTGGCTTTAGAATGCTAAGCAATTTTGGATTGTATCCTGAATATTGCTTCCCATGTCTGTGGCCAAACAAGAGGATGAAAGAAAGGGAAAAGCAGTAGAAATTCACTCACTCTTGGGCTCACCATTCCATGAGTTGAAGAGGAAAGCATGGTCCTCAGAGCTGATACCCTAGGTTGTCCTTGCAGTGCAGCCTCACTGCTACCACCATTACCAGGAGACTGTGCTCAGGAGGAAAGGGAAGAGGGATGTGGCATCCACAATCTCCCCTATACTAGGACTCTCCTTTCTTCATGGATAGCCAGGAGCAGAGGACTACTGGCCTCTCTTTGGCAAGTGATACTGACCTCCAAGGTTCAGACTGTGAACATTAAAATATGGGAGAAAGGGTAGGGAGGGGTTTATGCCTGTTCAGAGGATCCTCAAATTCTCTCTTTCTATAATCCAGCTGGAACCACACAGCTTTTGGAGCTCACCAGTTTCTTAGTTAAATCTATCCAAGTTTCATAATTGTATTCAGCACAAGGGAATGTGTGGAAAGTACTAATTTGTCTTCCTCACCTAAAAAGGAAAACTTAGATATTTATAATCAGTGTCCTTTCTGTTACTGTGTTTTGTCATCTTTGTCAACTTCAGCTTTGTATTTCTCTCTGCCAAAGTACAATGACTTGCAGATAGTTCTCTTTATTTATATACATTCTTTTTTATTTGATTAGTAAATGTTAATAAAGGGCATCACCAGCATAAATGATACCTCAAACAAAAAGGCATAGGAAAAGAATATATTTGTCAGCTGTTTTGTTGCTAGACACAAAATCCAATAGCCACAATTTAAAGGAGGAGAAGATTGATTTGATTCACATTTTAAGGGAACTGGGGCCATGATACACTGGGTTTGAAGTAGAGACAACATGGCAGAAGGGTATGGGGCACTGAAGTTACTTGGTTCATGGTGACTTGGAAACAGAGCAGGGCAAGAATGCAAAGAGGAAGAGAGGATATAGTACTCGAGAGTGCACCTCTATTACCCTGAGTTGGTGGCTCCCAAGCCAACCAAGTTGACAAAATCAAGGCAAATGTTCATTCCTGGAGCACCAAGTTGCCCAGATGGCTTAATTTTAAAGCTGGCTTTAGTTAAATGGTAGATAAAAACTGGTAAAATGGATTTCATCCTGACACCAACAAACAGAAGTGCCACAGCAGTCCTTGAGAGGATGTGGTGGCCAATTCAGAGTGAATAAAAGAGAGCCTTCTGCAGGGCACATCAAGGTATTCCTGTTTGGCAAGCTAAAATGAGATGGTAGGAGATGACACTACAGGAGAGATTGGACAAAGAGGATTTAGTGATACATTAAATAGCACAATGGGAATGAGTTTAAATTAAAAAATAATCTTTAAAGTGATCATCCTGGAAATGGAAATGGAGAAATTAGATACAAGACTGAGTAATAGAGCAAAATTAGTATGTGTTAAACTTAGACATTTGAGATATTAGTGGGATTTTCAGAAAGGGATGTAGAATAGAGGGTTGGAAAGAAACAGAGTTTGAGGAACAAGAAAAATTTGGGGGAATCGTGACAGAGTGATGGGATCAAAGCTATATGAACAGATGAAATTCATGAAAAAAAAGGTAAACTAAAATATAAAGGATGAAGACAGGATTCTAGTAAAGCATTCAATTTTTGAAGCTAGGATGAAGAAACAAAGGAGAGTGATATGAGGTAACTAAGTGATGCCAGTCTCATAGAAACAAAATGGAGAGGTTCTGAGAAGCAACAAACTACTGAGAAGAATCTGTCTTCTGAATGAATAGCTAGGTAGATGATATCAACCTCCCAAAGGCCAGCTTCGTGGACAGGAGACAACTGGCTACAGACCATGAGGATACTGAGGCATGACAACTGTGGAGATTATGACTGGAGCAGAGAGCAGTGGAGAGGTAGTTCAGAACAACAGAGACCCAGAAACTCTGAAAATGAAAGGGATGGATCACGGAGCGCCATTAACATGAGAGGGAGGACAGCAGAGGACTGAGCTAAGGAGGGACAGAAGATAACAAAGCTCCCCACACTCACCATGCTGTTTCTATTGGGCCTTTGCTTATACTCTCTTCTTTCCATGGAACAATCCCTTCTACTGTCAGTCATCATCATTCTCTACCACTAAGTACCTGAGGTAATCAATGTATAACAAAGAAAGGTTCATTTTGTCTCATCTTGTTGAAGTTCTGGTTCATGATCAGTGAGACCTGGCGCTTTGAGGCCTCTGTTGAAGGAACACTTCATGGCAGACGTATGTTGTGTAGCAAAGCCATTCACCTCATGATCAGGAACAAAAGAGAGGAAGAAAAGTGGGCCGGAGTCCCAAAATCCTCCTGGAGAGCATGACCCCAGTGATCTAAAGAACTTTCACTAGGTCTCACCTCCTAAGAGGTTCCGCTACTTCCTAAAAGCAATACATGGAGATCGAATTTTTATACCTCGAACTTTGGAAGACATCCCATTCCCAAGCCCTACATGTCATTTAAAGCTGAGCTGTTCTCTTTGCCTCCAGAAAGTTGTCACTGGACAATCTCTGCACTCTGAAGCTGTTGGCTGCGCCTCCCAGAGTGACCTGTGATGGGACATTCACCTCTATGTTCAAGAATGCAGATAGTTGCTTGTTTCCCTTGATGTCTCACTTGCCTATGGGCTTCCTGTGAACAGAAAGTATATCTTACTTCATTATATGAAGTGAGATTAAAAAATTACAGTGAATGATTAAAATTTTTAAAATTTATTACAGTAAAATGTATTGCTCTCAATCACCCTCAAACTACTCTCCCTCATATCAAACAACACTCTTTTCTCATCATTCTTGCCACCTCCTGAAAGTCTTCTTTTGTGAGTACCTTTAGTTGTACTGTTCTGCCTGCCTTGATGTCCTGAATCAATTCATAACATTTAGCTTTCATTTTGACTTTGGGGAAGGTTCACACGTCACACACTCCCATACCTGGTGAATAAGGTGTGTGTCAGATCCAGTGCATGAGGTGCATGCCAGATCTAATGAATAAAATGGAGGAAGACACATCCTGATGTTTTCATTGGACAGAAATTTCCACACACATTGAATCAAGTCAAGGCACTGAGGCAACATGAAAAGACTCAGGAAAGGAGACTTCCAGAATTGCTTCAGAAAGTGACAAGAATCATGGGACAAGCATATCTGAAGCAAGAGGGGAATATTTTGAGGAAAATTAGTGGCAATATGTCTTTTGCTGTAAATTTTTATAATTCTTAATTTAAACATTTACCGTATTTCTGAATCACACCTTGTATGTCACTATCATTTAAAACATTAGGTGCAGTAGCTGGATTCAAGAGTAGGGGCATCTCCTGAGACCCGAGCCATGGTGGGACCTGGGGCACGGGGAAACCAAGCAACCACTCCCCTCACTGGTGAGCGGCTGTGAGCCTGCAGGCTCGTGCGGGCTGTGAATCAAACATCTCATCCCAGCCCACCTCACGCCCCCCCTGTTAGCAAGTGGGAGCCAGTGATCTGGACATCTCTTGAGAGATGACTATGCTGTTTTGTATGAATTCTCTGTATGCAAAGATATGGACAACTATTTGGGAGAAAACAAGAGACAATACGATAGATAGTGAAGATTTCTGGTTGTCTAGCTTTGAAGATTATGCTTTCTTATGTCCTGTTTTGTTCTGTTTTGTTGTGTTTAATTTTACCCCCTGTAAAATAAAAAAAAATTTAAAAAAAGAGTAGGTGGGGTGAGTGTGTGACTAGGGAGAAGCAGGTCAGATGGTTTTAGGACATCAAGAATGTGTCTGGAGCCAAGTGTGGTGCTGTGCATCTGTAATCACAGTACTCCAAAGGGTAAAGCAGGACGATCACCACAAATTGGAGGCTAGTCTGGGCTACATAGTGAGTAAGCCTAACCTGAACTACCTATAGTGAGCTCTTGTCACAAAAAATGAAACAAGGGCTGGGGATTTAGCTCAGCAGTATAAGTACCTGCCTTGAGAGTGCGACATCAACATTGTGAGTTCGGTCCCCAGTACTGCCCCTCAAAAAAGAATGGGCTCAGATGTCACCAGGGCTGATACTGTTCCAAGTACCTATAACATCTTTCGAGTACTTGGAGCATTCAAATGAAGGTCAGATACATTTTTAGAAAGTCTAGTCTTCAAGTCAAAATGTTTGATGATGTATCTATAGGTAAAGGACATAACATTGATCCATGATGATTCCCCCTCACCACCACCAGAAGAAAAAAGTAGCGCTGAACCCAAGAAAGAAGGCCCTGTGCTTCCCCTGCAGGAGTGTGGAAGGACTGCAGTTCACCAGAAGAATCCAAATTGAAGACAGTGGGACAGGTACAGTGAGAGGGAGAGAATTCAACAGAGAAGATGAGATCAGACCAGCATGGGAGAAGTAGCCCCTGTAAATGTGTTTCCTTCCTCAGATAGCAGAGCACAGGTTAGCACAGGCCCTCATGGACTGGATAAACTAGGGCTGGGCAGCTGTGGACTGGAGTAATAGATGTTCTTTCCTGGTAAATCAGACAAGCAAGGAGAAAATGGGATGAGGGGCTTCTGTGGCATGTGTAAGAGTGTCAGAGACAGCTGGGAGAAGAGGAAGGAGCCATGTTGTGAAAGGTGAGGGTGAACTCAGATCTGCTAGGGCCTGGAACTCTGTCATCTTGTCTAATATCAAGAAGCTTTGCAATACATTCCAGGATGTATAAACAAACAAACAAACAAACAAACAAAAAAATCAATCTGCTTTGTAGCCACCATTCCAAATAGTTAAACAGTATCTTTAAAGCCAATAAAATCATGACTCTTACATGGCATGGAAAATAGTTTTAGTGAAAGGGATTAGGTTAGGTAGAATATCACTGCTTTAAATTACAAATAGAACCACACAATACAGCTTGATCCAAAACAGATCTAGTGACATGTTGTAATGATCTGACACTGGGATACGGGGAAATCCCCTTTGCCTTGAAACAGTGACTTTTGGTTATGCACACATTCATAATACACCATAGGATTCTTTCTATTATTACAAGCTGAACAATGACTCCTTTCTTTTTTGAAGTGAGAAGGCCTCTTGCATAATCACCTGGAAAAGACAGTGACAAAAAGCCACTCAAGAAGTCCTTCGGAGACTTTTGTTATATAGGCAAAAAATAAAACTTGCATCTCAATCTCACATACCCACACTGGTCACTCCTAATAGATTAAAAACTTAATTGTAGAAGGCAAGATTTTAAAATGTTTTAAATATAAGAAAATATCTTTATGATTCTGGTGAGGAAGGGCATCTTAAACAAGTCCCAAAATCAATGCCTGAGGGAGAAATTATTTAAACTTAACTTTATTACCATTAACAAGGCTTCCCCAAAAGCTGCCCATAAGAAGGTAGAGGTGCAGGATGTTTTGGGAATGGATATTAAGGACCCCTGCAGTGAGTCCCCAGTTTCTTATAAGGCACTCTGGCACGCAATGAAAAGGAAGAGCAAGAGACAAATGGCAGTGCAGCAGGGATCTGGGATGGCCAGTTGCTTTGGAGAACAAAAGGCCATGAGGCAGCCAGAAGCTTGGTATTTATTGGTCACATTCATGTTGAGTAAAATGGATCACTCAGAGGGTAGCAGTGGTCTTATGCTGAGAAGGATCTTATATTGATGATGATCACTTTGAATGACTCAGAGGGTGCTGATTTTGAGCTAATGAGGATCTTATGTTGATGAGGACAGTGGGGAGAGATAGAAGGTTAATGAGAAGTTTGTCCTTTCTCCCAAGTGAAAGCTTTATCATTATTATTATTATTTTTATTACTACTTGGTTTTCAGGCAACCAGGATGTCTTCAGCTGACGTAATCTTGCCCTGGAGTGTTGCAGCATCATGGGGAGACTGTTGAGGCCTCAGCTGTGACCGGAAGCACATGGCGTTATGTTTCTACATTCAATAGCCAGCTCGCATGGCAAGTTAGTAGGCCTCAGAGAAGCCCTAATCACAATTTAATTATGAAATGATTTTTCCCCCAAAATTATATAGTATGACACTCTATCTAATTGGACACTGGCCACGCTGATGGCCAGTAAAAGATCCATACCCAGAATACAAGAGAAACTCACACAGTCTAGTTCCGAAAATGACAAGTCCAACCAGGAAAAATGGGCAAGATGCACACCAGGATTGACAGAGGAAGAAAGCCAAATGGCCAGTAAAACATGGAAAGATGCTAATCTTTTGGCACGTTCATTAGGGAAACTCTCATACACCTGTGCCCCAGGACATATGTTCAGGGACGTGACAGTCCAGACATCCATGAGCAAGAGAGTAGATGAATCAAAAGTCTGTAGTCACAAATTGGAATATTACTCAGAAATGAAAAGCTTACAGGCTAAGGCAAGAGGAATCAGAGACAAAATGCTAAGTGAAGCAGACAAATAACAAACATTATAGTAACATTTTTAAATTTAAAGCCCAAACCCAGCAAAGCTCAAAAATTTATCATTCAGAGGAGAGATAGATGTGCGATAAAACTATTTTCATTTTATTTTATCATGACATTTGTGTAGTACATAATGTATACATCCCCAGTGGGGAGTTGGTACATGTGTACAACAGACCATAGTTCCTTATTTAATTTCCTTTCCCTTTTCTCTCTCATTCTCCACCAATCCCTTGCTCACTTTCTTTTCTTTTTCTTTTTTTACATGTGTGCAGTACATGTTTACCTTCCTTGAGTGGAGTTGGTACCTGCACACAACACATCCAAATTCCTTCTTTTATCTTTTATCTCACTCTTCCTCCTCCCTCCCTATATCTCTTTATACCCTTCCTTGCTGGGAATGATTTATCTCCCTACTTCATATTACCAATCTTTTTATTTTGCTCTTTATTTTTATTCTGGATTTCTTATATAAGAGAGACAATATGATACTAGATAAATGCAAATTAAAGCAACACTGAGATTCTATCTTACCCAGAAAGAATGGCTATTACCTTACTTTGCTCATTGCTGAGACAAAGTACCCAATACCCAAGGCAAAAGGAAGAAAGGTTTATTTAGCTCACAGTTGCATAGAAATGAGCAAAACTGGCCAATGACTGTATCAACATCTAAACCTGTGGAATTTTGGGGGCACTACTGTAATTCACAAGAAGAAAAGGGAAGCGGAAAGCCTGCTCAACTATTCTGATATTTCTAAACTTATTATACTGCAGGAAACTTTAAATGTGTGCTAGACACATGCATAATTAATAAGAAAAAGCTACTTGATTTATGGATTCAATAAGACATCATCTAAACCCAAGTTTATTTTAACTAGTATGAATGTCACTGACAAAAATCTTTAAGAAATAGTTTTTTTTTTCCTCACTAAGTGAGATGCTTGAAAATAGTTAACAGAGAGGAAGTTTCATACTCCTGGCCATTTTCTCCCAGTTCTTGAAAGTACCAAACCTAATAAAATTACTTGGAGACTTGGCAATGTAGAAGCTAATTAAATTTCTTATTGAGGTGAAGTCAACAAGGGAAACAGTCCCTTTTTAGAAATAATATAGTCAGTTCTATCTATATCTACCTATCTGATCAATGATTATTCTCACAAGTAATTTAAGTTTAAATATTGATTTTTAATCCTAGCTACAAATTGGATAATAATTAATTTTGTGTTTTTCTAACCATAAGGTTTACAAGGATACTTTGGCAAGTGGCCTTAAGAGCTAATCCAAATTAGTTTAAACAAAATGGCTTGTTTTCAATTTTTATTCTTTCTCTTATTGGCTGTGTTACACACACACACACAAGCAAGCAATGTTTAGGGCATCTTTTTCTAGTATTGTCAGAATAAATTTGTATTTTCCATTGGAAAAATGTAAAAAACAAATGTGTTGTTTTTTCCTGAGCAGATCAGGCTGCACGCCCTGCAGTGTAAGAGGCACAATGGAGCAAGTGGAGGGAGGGAGGTGAAGGAAGCCAGCCAGGTCTGTTTCCAACTGATGACCTTTAGGAAGTTCACCAACTGTGAATATTCTTCCTGTTGCCAAAATAAGGGATGATTTCAAAGTCAGGGTGTAAATGAGTTGCTAAGGAAGTGTTATGGGATGCGTTGTGCAGCCAAAGTGGTTGCTATGGCCGTTTTACACGTTAGAAAAACGTCAATTATTCTTAAGAGCTCGGAAACTCTACCTGGCGTCATCTGCTGCACAGTGGAGGATGTGACATCAGCGATCTTGTTGTAGCAACACCCTCACCTCAGAAATGCTTTTGAATAGTTGGGCTTTGTTTAACCCACTGACTATATTCTTGATAATACTACCAGGATAAACTAGGGGGAAAAGGAGTTTCCACACGGTCAGCAGGAAATACAGCTGACTGTGATCGAATGGAATGTTTCCAGAGGTCACCGGTAACAGACATGCGCTCCCATGTCCCTCTATCAAATAGCTGTCTCAGGATTCTTGCAGCCTGTCTCATCTGTTTCCTAAATGATGCTTTAGAAAGATGTCATGTGTAGCTATGATCCTCTGTAAGTGGCTCCATCTAAATGTTACATTTTTTCCCATTTACTTATTGTCACAATAGCATCTATTTTTTTACCCTTACCAGTGATTAAAAACTCTGTAAACTCCCTCTTTTCTTTTTGCTAGCTTTTTTTTCCCTTGGTACCAGTAATCGAAACTCAGGACCTTGTGCTTTCTAGGCAAGGTCTTGTGCCACTGAGCTATACCTCTGGCCCCAGAATATCGTTCTTTTTTCCCCCTTAGCTTCTTGGTAGATTGCTACTTGAAAATTTTGGGACTACCTAGCCAAGCCATTATTTTGTCACTAGTGAATCTGTTTAGTGCTGAAGTTTTGAGTCTGGACTCTTTAATCATTTTTTCAGTTTTTGTTCTTTGTTCTTCCCTAGTTAAAGTAACTGAGCCTCAAGGCTTATACTTGCAGAAATTTGATTTGTAGAAAGAAAAAATGAATACTTGTAAGTTAGAAATACTTTCTACTTTTTAGTTTATATTTTCTTTTAAGAATAGAGAAGAGTAAGAAAAAGAAGAAAAAGAAGCAGCTGTCACCACTACTATAGTGTACAAGTGGTGATCACAGAGATGGAGCAACATTTCTTTTTTTAAAAATTTTTTTTATTATTTCAAAGGTAGTGAAATACAACAGAACAAGACAGAACAAAGCCAATTGAGACAGTGCAGTTAAACTGGTACAGAATGTCACAACAGGTTACCAGGATAACAGTAATAGGTGCCATAGTATATCTCGTTATCTTCACAATAGTTGTTCTTTCAATCAGGTATAGCAAAACCAAACCAAATACAGAACATTATAGAACTTATCAAAACAGAATATTGAATAGAGCAATACAATTAATCAGAACAAAGCAAAAGAGTGATAAAAATACTTGCCTTCAAAGAGATGGTAGAAAGAAATCCCTCTTATTTGCCTTATTTCATATGGTCAGCCTCCCAAGAGATATTCAGACCGCTGGCTCCCATTTGCTAACAGGGGGTGGGAAGTGAGGGGTAGGATGGGTTGGGATGTTTGATTCTCAGCCCCTGCGCCCATAGGCTCATGACTGCTTACCACGGAGGTGAGTGGGTTGCTTGGTTTCCCAACACCCTAAGTTCCAACATGGCATGGATCTCAGGAGATGCTGGCTGGTTCTCCCTCTGGGGTAGCTGCTTGGTTTCCCAGCACTCTAATTTTGAGAGCAACATTTCAAGTATAGATACCCTGGTGGCATGAGGCAAGGCTGCTAGACACCATTTCAGACGTGGGAATATCTAAGGTCAACATATATTTCCCAAATACACAATAAACAAAAGAAACTACAACTGTCAAGAAAAAGAAACAATTAGTTCTTCTGTTAAAGATGGAGGAGAGCATATAGGCATGTGTGCATTTCAAAATAAACTGGCAGCATTGGTGCCACCTGAATAGAAATAAGTAAAAATGCATTATTAGAACTTGAATTTTTTAGAACCTGAATTTAAGTGAAAGTGGGGGGGAATGCCTGCTTTCATGGATAGCTTTGCAACTTGTTTTAAAGAGTGATTTGGTGTACAGAAAAGGCAAAAATGACTTTGTTGAGATAACTTTTCCAGCTATCATATGCTCTACAAAAATGACAGTGTTGTTCATACTAAATCCTGTGTCTGCATTTTTCAGGGCTATGAAAGTCAAGTCTCTTACCCTTCCACATGTGATAAAAAGGCTTTTTCTAAAGTATTTTGGTAAAGAAGTTATTCACTCTTTCAAAAATCCATGTTCCCCCCACTCCCAAAGTCAACAAGCATAATAATTGGGTCATAGTGTGAGAAAGAGGCCCTAATGATCAGATGATTCTGTATTTTAGAGATGAGGAGTCCTTACCAGGAAGAAGACCCTGTGCTTACCAGTGGCTTCTGGAAAGGGTGGGAGGTCAGGGGCCAATGTGCTGCGCCTCGCAGATGGAGGGCTTTGGAAGCGTGCTGAGACTCTGAATGGGGCTTGGACAGAGGAGTTAAGGTATTGGGGCTTCCCTTTTTTTTCACAACAGTACCATCTAAGACAGATCTATGTAAACTTTGAGGAAATACAAAGATGGGCATTTAGCCCAACTGCTGGAATTCATAACTTACATTAAAAACAAAAGGCTGTATTCTCCATCTTCATCAGTGGGCCTAGAAACACTTTGATTGTTTAAAGAAGTTATTATCAGGGGTGAGCATTATTTTGAAAGCTCAAATTCATTAAAGAAGTGTGGCTGTTGAGCTAGGAGAAACAAGTTGGTGTCCAGGCCAAACTTCTGATGAGGCACGTGCATGACAGAATACTCACAAGTGCCCTGTTGGCCCTACTCATCTGACTGGCACCTGGAACCTCCTAGCCCTATCACCTGCTTATCCAGGAAGGCCCAGCTGACATGTGGCCACAGCACACCTTCACAGTTTCCTTTATTTTGTTTAGCTTTGTGTTTTTAACTGGTGATTTGACAGAAACCGGACAAATATTTTGAAACTGAAATTTTGACCAGCATTTTTCTTTTGTTTACAAAAGTGTTGAGAAAAATCTGTAAGGAACTTCATTCAGTTTTCTGCTTACTACAGGGGTCTCTCCCTGGAATCAGAAGCAGTAGTGGGACAAGAACTCTGGGATTCTCTGAAAACCCAGCTCATGGAAGAACTGGTCATGCCCCAGGGCTCAGCCAGGCAGGGAGGCTCTGGCATCATCAGGAGGTCAGGGAGTACCCTAGAGCAAGCCCGCTCACCTGTGGACTCAGGCCAAGCGAGGTTGGGCAACGTTCATGACCTTATTACTCTATAATCCCAAAGGGGCCTGTCTAGACTATCTGAGTTTAAAAATTTTTATTAGTGCATGTTTGGAGTCCATAAGTGTTTACATTTCTTGCATGGAGTTGATAGATGGACGTAATGCATTTTTAATTCCTTTTTATCCTTTCCTTCCTCTCTTCCCTCCTTCTTCCACCCCTTGATCATCTTTCCATTTGGGAAAGATTTATCCTCCTGTTTCCTATTATCTATGGTTTATTTTGCTCTTTATTTATGTTTTGAGCGCCTCATAAAGAGATATCAAATTTAAGATTTTGTGTTTGATGTATTTCACTTAATATTGTGGTCTCAAGGTGCATTAATCTTCCTACAAATGACTGAAGTTTATCTTTATTGCAGAGTAGTACTCTGTTTTGTTTACATAATACATTATCCATTCATTTGTTGTTGGACAAATAGACCTGCTTCCAAGAATTAGCTAATATGAATTGTACTGCTATAAACACAGGTATGCATATATCACTATAATATGACTTCTTTAACTCTTTCAGGAAAACACTTAGCTAGGAATAGCTGGGTCAAATGGAATTTCCAGTTTCAGTCTTTCGGAATCCCTATATTGATTTCTGTAGTGATTGTATTAGTTTATAATCCTAACAGTGTAAAAGGGTTCCTATTCCCTTGAGGCATCCTCAGCATTTGTTATTAATTAATTCCTTGATGATGATTCTTTCTGGGTAAGATAAAATGTCAGTGTTGGTTTGATTAGCAATTTCTCTAATGGACAGCAATTTTGAGCATTTCTTCATATATTTACCAATCATTTATATGTCTGCAGTGTCTGTTCATGCCACCTGCTCATTTTTTGATTGAGTATTTTATTTTGGAGGGTCAGTTTTTAACATTTTTTTTTAGCTCTTAATATAGAAAAGAAAAAAGGAAAAGAAAAGAAAAAAGGAAGGAAAGAAAGAAGAAAGAGAGTAAGAGAAAGAGAGAGAAAGTGAGAGAGAGGAAGATAGAGAGACAGAGACAGAGACAGAGGCAGGGAGAAAATAGGCCTGTACTGGATACCTCCCTCTATAAATCCAGTCACAGTGGCAGTGGACATCATTTAGGAGCAGGATCCTGGGGCAAGGCCACATGGACAGGTCACAAGGCTGGCAGTTCCTTTAGCATCCTTGCTCCCAAGAGAGGAAGGAGGGAGTCTCGTAAGTGAGCTTGGCAGCTGTTGAGCATTTCACGAAGAGCGGCCCAGGCCGAGGAAGACAGGGTAGGTGGGTCCTTTTTTTCCAGGGCAGGGTCTCCAAGGTCCTCTGAGTGCTGCTGGGATTTATACAGCTTCTGGCGGAAGAAAAGTCCCTATTACTGTATCTGTGAAGGAGCACCTATGGGGAGCTACCCAGGAAGAATGCCTGGAAACAGTTGAAGTCTAGGCAGTGGATCTGGAGTACGGGGCTCAGCAGGAGATTCATGGTTTCTATTTAGCTTCGTTCTGTTTTTTTTTTTTTTTTTTTTTTTTTTCTTAAATAAACATGCTGTTTTCCAGTTCCTGAGTCTCAGAGCAGTAAGTGATACTACTTTGCAGTTGATTATGAAGCTGTTTCCTCTCAGTTGGAAGGCCTCAGGCAGCCTTTTGTCCTTGTGAGCAGAAGCAAATACACCAAATCTCTGAGTTTGTGCATTGAGGTTTTCTTTCCTTTGTTTTCCTGGGCAATACTTTGACTATGGTTTTCGTATTCTGTCCTTCATTCAGGAGCAGAGAGGGGAACTGTTAGGTTTTTAGGTGCAGTTGAGAGACAGAGAGATAAAAGAAATCCTTATTGCCAGTGTAAGAGGCTGCTAGAGATTACAAGGACCCTCAAAGGAGATAAAGCCAGAGAGTTGCTTTTATGGCATTGGGATAGGGATGGAAACTATGTGAATGGACAAGTCATCATGTTGGGAGAGGACCGCAGGACATTTTAGCATAGTGGGTAGAGACTGTCTGAGTGGACAGTGTCAGGAGGGGGATTGGAGTACCTTTGTCCCATGTGCAAAAAAGAGAGAACCATTTTTGTCTGGGGACCAGAAGACAAGCACAGGAGTTAGTGTAGGAGAGATATGCTGTTTTAAGGCTCTGCACCATGTTGGGCAGGCACCATACTGAGCTGGCAGAGTCTCATAAGAACAGAACCCATCAGGAACCAGGACTCCTCTTTGAGCAGAGAAGCTATTTTCTTAGATAATAATGTGTTAATATTTTCTTTTCAATGTTACTTTATAAGAAACAAATCAAAAGCAGTTAATATATTAAGGGTGATTCAAACATGCATGCATATATATATATATATATATATATATATAATCGTATAAATTTCCTGTATTTGTATTGCACACAGAACTTCACAAGCTATGCTGTGTAAGTGGCAAATTGATTCCTAAAACAGCACACTGAGGCCCCTCCCTCCTCCATCTGGGTTATAAAATGCCTGATAAAATTCCTTTAGATGCCAGACTCTACATCTTTGTTCATAGGTAGATTTGTTCTGTCTGCATGTCATTTCCATGATTATATGCTTTCTAGGATTTCCACAAGGTATAAAAGAAACTATTAGTAATTAAACTTTTATTTAATTTTAGCCACCTATGTGGTAGAATATAGGATACACCCAGCCAGTGGTCACATGTATTCTTTCCCTTAGCAGAGAGAGAGAGAGAAAATGATTCTAGTAATATGCATCGTTTTTCAAATTAACAGAAATTACCCCAGAACTTATAGCTCCATTTTTCCCTCGTTCCCAACTAGGTTATTATAATTTCTACAAACTGTCCTATGGACTCTTGTGGTTGCTTGAAAGATGACAGCTACCAGATGACTCAGTATGATTATAAAGTTACGCTGTCCGATACAGAAGTCACCAGCTATGTGCACTTAACTTTAACTCACCTGAAGCTAAATGATAGGCAAAATGATAGTCCTTCTGCCACACTAGTCACATTTCAAGTTTACAGTGGCCATGTGTGGCTAGTGACCACCATGTGCGATAATGTGGTGACAGAGCAGACCTTCACAAGGTTCTGTTGGACTGCGTTGGGTTGAAAGGAGAAATCACTATAGAAAGAAGAAATTTCTTTCTGTAGAAAAGGAGAATCTTCAGAGGAACTTATAAAGTGTAATGAAGACGCAGGTTCCTGTGTGATCTTATGAAACAGAAGACAAGAATTTTATATTAACTTCAGATTTTTAAAGTAGGTGTATTTTTTTTTTTTTTTTTTTTTACTGTTTCCACTTTGAAGTATATATTAACTAACTCCGTGGATCTTATCGTTCAAGCCCATTTTGTCTGGCTTTCTTTTCGACAAAGGGAGGAAAGTTTGTAGCTAACGAAGATAATATTGTCATGGTGTTTGCTGAAATGAGCCTGCAGCTTTTGGCTCAGCCTCAGAGCTGACGTTGTGCAGATGGAGTAATAAGTTCGTTATGTACAGGAAAAACAAACTGAAGAAACCAATCATTATTTCCTGTCTTACATTCCTACTACTCTTTGAATTTCTAACCCTAAATTCTGATCATCTTTTAAATATACAATTCATCAGGTTGAAAAGGTGCTTAGAAATACCACAGGATAGGAATCTTCATACAGAGGTTCAAATACTGTTAATAATACTTGATATTTGTGTTTCCTAATAAATATGAAAAATTTTAGGACATTTAATTACTGCCTTATACCCTGTAGAAAAATGTACTCCAAATACAACAAAGACCTAAATGTAAAAGCTAAAACCATAAAATTCTTAGAGGAAAACACATATATGGTTCTTTAAAATGTTGCATTAGGCAGTGAGTTCATATATATACACTTAAACACAAGCCACAGGAGAAGATAGAGCAGTTGTTCTCTACCAAACCTTAAAATGTTTGTGCTCAAAAAAGAAAGAAAGAAAGAAGAGAAGAGAAAAGAAAAGAGAAAAGAAAAGAAAAGAAAAAAGAAAAGGAAAGGAAAGGAAAAGAAAAGAAAAGAAAAAAAATGAAAAAAGAAAAGAAAGGAAAAGAAAGGGAAAAAATAATCTATGGGATAGGGAAAAAGCAGTAGTAACTTGATTCACAGATGCTTCTGTTTGCAAACAATTCAGTTCTCAAACAAAAGCATTCAAGAAAATTTTGCTTCTATTCCAAACTCCACATCAAGAGACAAGCACAGCTATGGCCATCTTCCTCACAAAAACACAATCGCAGCCATCTCTTCCAAAATTATAAAGATAATTATGTTTGTGAACTAAGGTGCCACTGTACTCACAAATCATGTACTATACCTGGAAATAGTCGAGTGTGTGGAATACATAAAAAACTCTTATAACTCAATCATGAAAAGATAAATAAATCCTATTTTAAAATGGGCAAAGTTCTAGTCATTTCTCTAAAGAAGATAAAATGATCACAAAACACATGGAAAAATTCAAATTCATCAGTATTTAGGGAAATTCAAATCAAAATCACAATAAGATACCTCTCACTAAATAAGCTAAATAGCTAAAATAATAAAATGATAATAATAGAAAATAAAGTAAGTGCTGACAAATGAGTGGACATATTAGAACCTGTGCATTGGTGGTAAAGGTACAAAATTGTCCTCTTTGAACAACAACTTGGCACCTGCTCAGAAAGTTAAGTACAGTAATAGCTTATGACCCAAGGATTCCACTACAGTATACACACAAGAAATCAAAAACATATATTCACAGAGACATTTGTATTTGAATGTTCCTAGAAACATTATGAATAATAATAGTTAAAGCAACACAAATGTCCATCAACAATGAATAAACAAAATATATAATAACCATAAGATGAAATATTATTTCACCAAAGGAAATGTTATACTGATGCCTGCTAAAACACGGATGGCCCTTAAAAATGTTATGTTCAGTGAAAAAAGCAACACGCAGAAGACCATATATTATTGCATTTCTTTGAATTGTCCAGAACAAGGAAATCAATAGAGGCAGAAAACAGATTAGTAGGTTCCAGGGTTTGGGGACAGGATATGAGGATGGATGCTCAGGGGTAGGAAGTCTCCTTGGGGACGTTATGAAAATGCTCTAGAATTTAGGAATGAGTGTAAGGCATTGCAAATTTCCTGAAAATTACTGAATGGTACATAATCAAAGGATGGATTTTATCGACTGTATACTGTCTCGGCAAAATAATTTTTAACATATATATTTATATGGATATAATTCTTTTTTAAAAAAAGAAAAAAAGATAAAATTGATACAAAATTTCAAAACAAAATAATAGGAAATTAACACTAGCTACTACATAGCATATTGTTATCTTCAAAGTAGTTGTTCAGATTACATGATTTAGGCATGAAAACAATGATCAAACAATCAATGGAAATAAAGACAGTTCTTTTTGATGAACTAACTGAGATTAGTAGTACGGTTATCGATCTTGTATATATACACATATACATATTTATGTATGCATATATACATATAATCTTTTACCTTCTTCCTTTTCTCTTTTCCCCATTCCATTTGTTCTTTCACTTATTTTATTTTAAAGAAGATAAAATGAATAAAACCAATCAAAACAAACCATTGTAAGAGATATAGAATATAAGATATATGAGTTACTATCATGCTTTGTGATGTCTTCAAAAGAGCTGCAGATAACTATATTGAATACAAGCGATGATAGTGGGCATCCATATCTTGTTCCTGATTTCAAAGTGAAAGTCTTCAGTTTTTGTCCATTTAGTATGATGATGGCTGTTGTTTTATCATAGATGGCTTTTATCAGATGGAGGTACACGTTATCTATTCCAGTTTTCTGTAGGATTTTATCATGAATGAGTGTTGGATTTTATCAAAAGCTTTTTTTTTTTTGCATCTAGTGAGATGATCATGTGATTTTTGTCTTTGCCTCTGTTGAAGTGGTGTATCACATTTATTGATTTGCATATGTTGAACCATCTCTGCATTCCTAGGAGGATGAATCCCACTTGGTAATGGCATATAATCTTTTTGATGGTTTGCTGCACTCTGTTTGCTAGTATTTTACTGAGAATTTTGGCATCAGTGTCATTAGGGAGATTGGCAGTAGTCCTCCTTTTTGGTTGGGTCTTTCTCTGGTTTTGGTATCAGTGTAATACTCGCCTCCAGGAATGAGTTAGGGAGAATTGTTTCCCTTTCAATTTCATTAAAGAGTTTGAGGCATATTGGTGTTAAGTTTTCTCTAAATTTCTTATGGCTTTTCTTTGTTAGAAAGTTTCCAATTACATTATCAATTTCAGTGACCAATATTGGGATGTTCAAAATTTTTGTATCATCTTGACTCAGCTTTGGTAATAATATATTTCTAGAAACCTTTCCATTTCTTCTGTATTTTTCATCCTATTCAAGTAAAAATTTTTGAAGCAGTATTGATGATCTTCTAAATTTCCACAGGGTTTGTACTGATTTCACTCTTTTCAATTCTTATTGCATAACCTAGAGTTTTTTCTTTCCTTTTTTTGCTAAGTTTCACTAGTAGTTTATCAATTTTGTTTATTCTTTCAAATAACTAACTCTTTGATTCATTAATGCTTTGCATTCTTTTCTTCATCTCAATTGAGTTAATTTCTTCCCTGATCTTTATAATTTTCTCTCTTCTATGAGCTTTGGTCGTGACTTATTCTGCTTTTTCTAGAAACCTGAGGTACAGCATTAGGTTGTTTAGTTGTTCTCATTTTGTTTTCCAGATGTGAGAATTCATTGTTATATATTTCCCTCTTAGGACTGCTTTCATTGCATTCCACTGGTTCCAGTATGTTGTATCTACATTTTCATTGAATTGCAGTTATTGTTTAATTTCATTTGCAGCTCATTGGTGTTATTTAATTTGCATATATTTTTGTAGGTTTTGCAGTTTCTTTTGCCATTAATTTCCAGTTTCAGTATGGTGAGATAATATGCATGGGATAATTTTAATCCCTTTGCATTCACTTAAGCATGTTCTATGGGATAATTTATGGTATATTTTAGAGACTGTTCCATGTGCAGTTGAGAAGAATGTGTATTCTGATATTGTTGGGTGGAACACTGTAAACATTTAGTAAGTTCATTTGTTCACAGGTTTGAATCAGTTCTGTTATTTCCTTGTTGACTTTTTGTCTATTTAAACTATCTCTTTGTAACAATGGAGTATTAAAGTCCCCTGTTATAATTGTGCTTTTGTATATTTGATTTTTCATGTCTATTAGTATTTGTCTTATATAGTTGGGTACTTCAGTATTTGATACATATATATTAATGATTGTTATCTCTTTCTCTTGAATTTTTCCCCTAACAAGTATGTAGTGACCTTCTTTATCTGTTTTGATCATTTTTGTTTGAAGAGCACAATGTCTGCAAACATAATAGTTACCTTGTTTTTTTCTGAGTTCCTATCATGCGGAATGTTTTTTTCCATCCTTTGACTTTCAGTCTGTGAGTATCTTTTTGAGTTATATGTGTTTCTTGTAGAAGACATATTGTTGGATTTTGTTTCTTGATCCATTTTTCCCATCTGTTTCTTTTAATAGGTGAATTGAGGCCATTTACATTGATGCATATAACTGATATGTACTGGCACAACTTTGTCATGTTATGCTCCTGCTGTTGGTTTTCTGCTTTCTCCCCTTGTTTAATTGCTTACTCTGCTTGGTGGTTTCTTTCTGTTGGTGTTCTGGGAATCATGGTCATTTTTATCTCGGCCTAGAATATCTTTCAGTGCTCTTTCTGGGGTTGCTTTGGTGTTGATAAATTTCTTCAGTTGTTCTTTGTCAAGGAAGTATCTTATGTCTCCATTAATTGTGAAAGATACTTTTTTAATCTGGATTGAAAATTGTTTTCTTTCTGGGCTTGAAATACTTCACTCCAAACTTGTGTTGACTTGAGAGATTGTGTTCAGAAGTTGGCTGTGAATATAATGGACTTCCCTGGATTGCTGATCTGTTTCTTTTCTCTAGCAGCTTTTAGTATTCTGCTTTTATGCTGAATTTCTGGTATCTTGATTATTACATGTCTAGATGTAGATCTTTTGGGGTATGGCTGTTCGGAGTTCCATATCTGTATTTCAGGCTCTTTTCTCATGCTTGGAAAATTTTCTTTTATTACTTCTGCAAATAGTTTTTTTTTATGTCATTTAGGTTGACTCCTGCATTTTTATTGACACTTATCAATCTTATATTGTTTTTCTTTGCATTTTCTTGGGGCTGTTGAATTGTTATCTCATGGTCTATTGTTATTATTAAGAGTTCGTTTCCTTTCTGATTGCTAGCTGTGATCCTGTCTTAAGGTTTGAAAATCTATCTTCAATTTTATTCAACCTATCTTGCCAATTTTCTTTTTTTTTTTTAATTTGAAAGAGAATAAAACAAAAGGGGGCAGTACAGAGCGGATCAGAACAGGACAACATAGGCAACACAGTACTTTACATTAAGTCAACTGGACATCAACAGTATCTAACACCATATCTCTTACTCTGCTATAGTTGAGCATAGTTTCAATTACAATAATATCAAACATAACACAATAGTATAAAGCCATGCATATAGTGAAAGAATTACAGGGCTTTCTGAACTGAATAACAGAAAAT